>JAPTHA010168226.1:0-12456 GCA_029814585.1 Gymnapogon annona | reverse complement strand
TTCTTCATTCAGGTCACTAATATAACTCATTTCAAAAATCCGTATGAAATGAGGAAAATGGTCTTCATGCATTATGTTTTGTAAGACTGGCTAAGGTCTATTGTATGACTGGCTCAAACGCAGCAGGCTACTCATCACTGCAGCGCTAACTGGTGTAACAATTTGAGTTCTCACTCTGTTGTTAGAATCTGCTTGAAGACCGGGTTAGTTTTGATGAGCTGCAGGATCCAGCGGTGACAGAAGAGGAAGCAGCAACTCACGGCTCCACAGAGCAGCCTGTTTTCAGACAGCAAGCCTTTGTTAAGCCAGGCAGAAGCGATGGGAAGTCATTAAAGTTGGGAAGGGAAGAGAGGAGAGAGATCAGGAAATGAACGATGTGAAAAAAAACAACACACTGCTCAATAAAACTGTAATGAAGCAAAATTTCAGCTGTGACTGACTTGAATACAAACACCAAATGTAAGTCTTCCATTCATGACGAAAAAGGGAACTTTAGTTATGCATGTCCACTCAAAGGTAATCTCACCCCAATATAGCAAACAGCAGAATCTCCAGTGGGTAGAAGGGCAGAGCAGTTGGGAAATTAGTTTTGATCATCGCCTGAACAGTCTCTGTGTACACAGAATAAACTCAAGTCATCTCATGTGTTCATATTATTCAGCTGCACTGAGACTTTACTCGAATCCAACATCTGTCAGTGTAAATGTTCTGGCTTATGATTAGATCCTTGACAACATGACCGATGTGTTAAAAGGACCAGATATTACTAATGAAAGTGTCTGTCCGAAATTGATGAAACGAGCTCCCTCAGACTGCAGAACACTTCAATAAAGTTCAAACTACATGTTTAAATGGTGCCAAAATATAAATGGAGTGACTACCATCACGTCTGCACCCAGACACTAGTGTGTTTTTCATTCATTGTCATGGTCATTCCAGGCTCTGGCTGAGCCACACCTTTCTCCTCAGGGGACTGGTGATCAACTTGATCGGGAACGCCTGGCCGTGCTGCTCGGCTGTGGCTGATTGCTCTGCTTTTTAAGAAGCAGATTGCCTCATAATCATCTAACCCTTTGTTTTACAATAACCTGGACATTATCGATCAGGGACTCAGATCTGGACTCTGGTTTTCTGTTTTCCCTGTTGTGTCAAGATTCTGGTTTGTGTTTCAGTTTATTAATGTTGAGCCTTGTTGTCCTGCAGTTGGTTTGTCTAGTTTTGTGTAGCCTGGTAGTGTGTTTTTGCTTTGGTGATTCTTTGTTTGGTTCAGTTTGTGTGTTTGTTGAGTTAATAAATATCCTATGTTCCCCTTCAATCTCAATCACCTGAGCTTCTCCCCTTTTTTCCCAACCCTGACATTCATTTTGGTTTTGTTCCACATGTACCCTGATTTCCGGCGCGTGTGATTACTGGTCCCTGTCCTGATGTGCTGCACCGGTGTCTTAGTGTCTCCCCTCCCTGTATGTATTTAAAACCCTGGTTTTCAGTCCTTTGTCGCCAGTTCGTATTTACTTTTTCCCCTGTAATACTTAGCAGGGTTTGTCTTGTGTGATCTTTTGTCTTTTGGACCTCAGACTGCTTGATCTTGTTTGTCTCTGTGCCTGTACTTTTATTAGTGGAGTGACTACCTGGATACGCCTGACACTGAACCACCATGACTCTGCCTGCCCCAGTGTATACTCTGTTCTGGACACTGACCCTTGACCGTCCCTTGTTACAACTCTGCCTGCCCCTTCATCAGTACCTCTGCCCCGCAAACCACTTCACTCGACAACGACATGGACTGAACCACATGGCATCAGATCAGTCCGTCTTTGTTTGAATTAACTTTTAGTAACACCACCACCTTGTCCTAAAGAACTGAATAAACTTATTGTTATACCTCAAACAAATCATTATCACCACTAGGGGTTCAGAGACATCACAACTACAACACTGAAGTCCCAGAAACTACACTCAACAAAAATATAAACGCAACACTTGTTTTTGCTCCCATTTTTCATGAGATGGACATAAAGAGCTAAAATTCATTCCAGAACTCTCAAACATCATTTGAGAGTTCTAAATGTGTGATGTCTAAATGTGTGATAGTGAGCACTTCTGCTTTGCTGAGATAATCCATCCCATGTGCCACATCAAGATGCTGATCTGACATCATGATTAGTGCACAGGTCATTCACACATGGATGGGCAAGGTGGGTGAAGTGTCTTGGCCAAAGAGAGAGAGCAGGAATCAAACCACCAACCCTTCAGTAACCAGACGACTGCTCTACCACCCGAGCCACCGCCGCCTCACATCTGACATATTATAAAACATCCAAAAATTCATGTAACAAATCTCATCCTGTCTGAACAAAAGGATTAAAACATGTTAAGAGTAGAGGAAGGTCACACTAAATAGAAAATAGAAAAATACTAAATACTGCTTTGGTTCATAGATGCAGTTCTCTTTACCTGAAACATTTGTTTTTACTGCAGTATATATTTCACATATTTACATCTTAACAAACACACTGAAAAAAAATAACTTGTAGAATTTACTTTAAAAAATCTTTGTAAGAATTTGCACTTAATTTTTTAAAGTAAATATTAATGCTGTAATATGAAGTACAACTTACTTGCCAGTATCAAGTAAAATTTACTACTAGCCTTAACATTCATAAAGATTTTTAGTAAATGTTACTTAATTATTTTCATACAGAAACATAACCATCACCAAAATATTAAATAAATCCTACTAATCTGTAATTTATTTTTGACATGAATAAGTAGATTTTACTGTATTTTTTGTTTGAAAATTTGATTTACTTAATTGCATTGCGTTGTTTTACTCACTATAATTATGTAAGCATGACTTATTTTCTTTTGATAAATGTTACCATGTGCATTTAATATGTGTACCACAAATCACAATTATTACAATTAAACTGTTTATTTTGTCAACATTAAACAAAGAAACACATCTGGTTGTCATAACATTCACCTCATCATTGTCAAATATTCCAGATATCAGACGGTTATATTCATGTAAAACATGCTCCGTGACTGAGCTAAAATGCTCTCCGTTGAGGGCTGTTAAGATTACCTTCATCTCCGGTCCACACCGAGAACAGACGGAAGGTCAGAGCCCCACATGTGGCTGAGAAAAAACACGGGACGTAATGACTCACAGCAAAGTGAGAACACATCACTTCCACGCTGAATAACACACCTGCGGGAATGGAGAATAGAAAAAAATAAAGTAATAATATGCAGAAAAGACAGTGAGGAAGTCATTTTAAACCCAAAGGATACATGAACAGAACCCATGGGACACGTATCCTGATATATTATGTGCATGTTTCTCATATACACCTTTGAAGATAAGGAGTCTGGTTGTTGTTGGCTTTAACACTCAGTACCTCAGCCTCCCCCTTTATCCACCCTCAGTCAGTGCCTTGGAGCATTTTCAAAAGATGTGATTGAGGGTACAAAGGGGGGCTCTGCACTGCTTACAGGATGGATTCTTCATCCAGATCTTCAGGTTGACTTGAGTGTGCTAAAAGAGGTACTACAGCACAAGGAAGGAAGATCAACCTGCCCTGGTCGGTGTTTCCATGAGAGGGGATCACAGTGCCTTATCCCACACCTCCCACTGTGTCTCATCAGAGTTCAGTCTATTGGATAATTATTGATTTTTCATCCGCAATAAGGTCTTTGACTGATGGAGTAATTTCCCATTCCTTAAACATGCATCAGTTTGATACATTTACATGAACATTTAAAGGCTGTGCTTAATGGACTCTGGTCCAGAGGAAGGGGTAGGTGAGAAGAGAGGTGGAGTCATTACCCATCATGCCTAGTGGGGGCAGTGTTGTAACTGGGTTGCTTTGATTGGTCAGGTGTGGGTTCAGCAGCATTACATGTCAAAAAAACCAAAACCATGAAGATAAATATTGTACTGTTGAAAAATGTGGGCCAATACATGCTGTGATCAAAGCTAGATATCATCTGATGACATGTTAGTGCAATACTTATTCTTTATCGACTCTCTCACCACTGATGGGTGCTCCGAAGCAGCTGGCAACTCCGACCGCAGCTGACACAGCCAACATTTCACCAGAAGGCCTTCCCTGGGAGATATGACACAAATGTTTGAAATGCTGCTTCTTTTTTAATACTAATTCATAATGGAGAGCATTTTAGGAAGAAGTACTCAAGAAGTACCGTCTTATGGCTCTGGATGAGAATGCACAGCTTGTTGAAGTATTCTCCCATCATTGTGGACAGATGCACAAACGGACCCTGGAGTCGAGAAATAATAAGACAGTCACAGTTCAGAAAGAGTAATGCAACAAAACAGCATGTGTACTATTCAAATAAATTCATACATACAGTTGTGGAAAAGAAAATTACAGACACCTGTCAAATGTTATTAAATCTTAAATATCATGAATATTATCATGTGGAAAAATCTTTTTGGTAAGTTAATACATGTGATTACATTACAGTAGTCTTCCTAAAATGTAGAGACCCTTGGTACCACTGAAACAGATCAATCAATAGGGAATTGCTTTACATTTTAAGAGTTAATAATAATAACTGGCTGTAATACAATTATTGTGAAGGTGATATTTTTTCCTGATTTGACAGCATCCCCTCAGAGGCCTCGCATCCCTTGCATTTGTCTATATAGCCTAATGGACCAGCTGGCTTTGCTTCCTCCCTCTCCTTTTCCAATATGCAAATGATGTCATACTTTATTAGTTAAGTGTTTCATGATTTCTTGCAATGTGTTTTATTCCTACGGATCAAAGTAACATTACTTTCTTTTGTTGCATCAACCAAATAAACTGAAGTTGATTTGTGTGTGTGTGTGGTAATAGGCGTTATTTGCCGAAACATCTAATTTCTAGTTGTGTTTGGAAAATGGCACAAACACTTGGCAGAAGTCAGTGGTTTAAGGGCGATTCTTAATGTAATATATAATAAATACATGGTGTCCAAAACCTCTTTTCCACCACTGTATAATGCTTTGTATTACAGGCAACTATTGGTGACCCATCTTGTACCACTTTGCCAAGGAAAATAGTACTTCCAGCTGCCTGAGTACAGATGAGGCCCAGGAACTTGGTGAACATGTTGGTCAGAGACAGGTACTGAGGCAGTTCAACACCAGCCAGCATAGTTCTGACCTCTGGAATCCCGGAGCCTCAAGAGAAAAAACACAACATGATGATGAGCTGCTACATGTTTCAAAGCAATCAAGAAGTATACTAGCAGACATTCAGATGGAATAAACATGATGGATTACAGAGGCCTCCAGGTGATCAAGTGGTTGTGAGATTTGAAGGACAGTCTAGCTCGATGTGAGTTATGCTGCCTTCAGGGGCTGTTGGAAAAATAACCCTTTCAACTTGTGAATTTGAAATTACAAGTGGCGTTCACATGCTTTTGCTCTCGTGCTGAAATGAAAAAGGGCTGATGCACAATTTATGGCGACCTAATTATGGCGGATCAAGATTTTCTTGGCCAGATCTTCGGTGGAAAATGTGACGTGACGTGCAATTTTCAAGTTGGTAACTAGGATTTAACATAATTCCCACGACACATGAAGACGGGATTACAGTTTTAACTGACAAAGCTCATGCCAGGAAACATTTCCATTGCGTCCAGTTTTTTTTGACACCTCCAGGAGTCACTTTGAAGATTAGCAAATGTGGATGACCCAATGACTAGGTTTTGAGATTAAAACATGAGGATGACTGTTAGACAGCCTGATGAAGGCCACGTCACAACATCATGACGTGGGACTTTAAAAATGCTTTGTGACAAATATAAAATTGTTTGTTCTTTTTCATACTCTGTCCTTTTACTGCATCCCTGATCCATTCTAAAGATAAAAATTCTTGACTTTTCTTTTCCATTTGACATTTAGTAATAGCAGGGAAGAGAGACGACACACAGGCAAAGTCGAGAGATACCTCTAGTATTTTCTCCTTAAGAATATCAATATGATATTGACAAGATTGGAAGTATTTGATGGATTCCAGATCAATCAGATGAGGATTCCTGCCACTCAAAGAGACTGGACTGACAGGATATCTGTTCATACAAAGCTCCCGCTGCAAAAAAAAAATCCTTTGCATTTGTCCATTTAATGTCGATGAACAGATGTGGTAACAGGATCTCAGCATTAAATAGAAATCAGTCAAATCCACTTCAGTTCAAATAAAATATTAACTGTGCGCAGTAAGAATAACATAAAAATGGAAATGTGACTGCTTGAACCTCTGGGAGATGTTTACACAAAATGTGATAAATTCCAGTATTTGTTCAAATGCCATGTACCCATACTTTTGAATATATTGCAGCCTGGGGCCCATGTCCTGAAGCAGGAAGACCCTGTGGCCCACGTCCTGAGGCGGGTGGCCCACTGTGGCCGTGGCCCAGTGTTACATGTGGTTCTGATCTATGAGCTCCCCGTGCAGATATGCATGTAAATAAAGTATAAAATTATTGTATCAACCAAGGAGAAAAGGAGCACCCTTTTTTATTGGTTTGCAGGTTTGGAGCCTAGAGCTCTACTAGAGGTTGCTAGTTGAATGTTAGATTAGATTTACCTTTGTCGTCCCACTCAGGGAAATTCCAGTTTACAGAAGCATAACAGATTAACACTCACCAAGTCACAATCATCTATTTTAGGGTTAGGTATAGAGATAATGGGACCCATCTACAGTAAGTCATAACAACAGTTTATCTGTAAAGCCCCATTTCCACTATGTAGTACAGACCCGATACGATTGATTCGACTTAGCCTTAGTGTGCTTCCATTACATAAAAGTACCTAGAATCTGTTACCAGGTATTACTTATGTAGGATCTACTGGTCAGAGGTTCCAAAGCATGTGAAGAGACACTAAAACCTGACGTGCAGACACTGCAGACCACTGATTGGTCAGAGTGTTGTCACTGCATCATTGTGTCATCAATTCAGTCTGCCATTTTCAACAAACCAGAAGTTTGGAAGTTTGATGTTGACAATATATCAGTTGGCTGAATCCATCCATGATGTATTTGAAATAAATATAATATACCTGGGTAACCCACTGAACTGGCCCCTTAGCTATACCTCTCAGGTTACCTTACCCTCTTGTGTTGCCGTGCAACCTGATTCATCGGTTGCCTGAACTCTGTAAGACTTCCCAAAGTCTCCTATATTTTTCTGTAGCACTTCATCTTGCCGCCTCCAACCTCTTCTGGAACAAGCCTTTAACTGTGACAAACAGCCACATAGCACATATTAAAAGTATCATATAATCGACATCCTCCATTGTTGTAGTTGTTCTCTTCCTCCTTGATTTTACCATCAGCTGTGTTGTATTGAAGATGACGCTATGGTCTGCGCCGCTAATAATGATGTGGTACTCTAAAGTTGTTACTATCCTGTAATGGAAACATCCTGCAGGAATAGTACGTGGTACCCGAGTTGAGTGGACTCCAGTTGAGTCGCGTCAGTACCACCAAGAGGAAATGTGGCATAAACCCAACATTAACCCTGCCTTACGGTTAAGACTCCTATAAAAAATTGAACACTCTGAGGTTTTGTAACTTTGTTATAGTAAAGGGATGTTCTTTCCACAAAAAACTGAACGTGCACTACAGTTCTTCCTTCAGGTGATGTTGGAAATTACTCATAAGGCCGAGGGGCGTTTCTTTACCTCGAAGTCATTTCTGGCCTGGATACTAAATGACCACATAGCAGTGACTCCCCTGCGGCTGTTTTGACAGATTTGAATGATTTTCAGAGCATACTTCAACAGACCTGTGGAGAACGGACAGATGTTGTGACAGAATGAAGATGCCACTGAACAGAGGCATACTGGGTAAAGTGTCCAGCAAAAGAACTGTAGTAGACTGCTGCCATCCAACTTCATATAAAGCCACTGGTGAGCTACAAGAGGGGAGAGAGTCAAAAACATGAATTACCTGTGGTCTGACAATAGCCAACATATGTTTATGTATGTATGTACAGTATGTATGTATGAATGTCTTTACCTCTCAGCAGCTTTGCTACACTAAGGTCCATGAGAACACTGAGGATGGCAGTCAAAATGCCCAGAGCAGCGTAAGCGTACCATTCAATCGCACACACTTTCCCCAGACTACACCTCAGCTTTAGCAGCCACTCTATGGACACAGAGTGTACATTAGCTTGCTGTTTACTGCACCTGCATCACAAAGTCTATGTCACAGACTTATTGAGATTAATCAGAAAATCACAACATCTGAGCTAATTTATCTACATGGTGGTGTAAAATATCTGTGGATCTGAATCTGTTCCTCTGTAGAACCTGGTTCAAAGAGGATCACATGGTTTTGACTCAGTGGACAGTGTTATGATCAGGGGTTGCTTGGTTTGGTCAAGTCTACACACACACACACATATACATATATATATATATATATAAATACACACATACATCGCATGTGTGTATATAGACACACACACACACACTGAAATAGCTTCACTATAATGTATTGATTTAGTAGTATCAATCAGTTGTACAGATTCTTTTCTCAGACTAACCTTTGATAAACTGGCGGGACTGGCCACAAGGTTTCCATACATGAATGAGTGGAGTCTTGTTCTGACATGTCTCCCATTGATTTCCTCTCTCAGAGTTGTTCCATATGTTGGTTTCACTCCCACAAGCCACATCCAGGGACTGCATCCTGTTTGACAATATTTGTATTAGTAAAGTAATATACATTAACTGCCTGGAAATCCCAGTGAAATTCAGCCAGTTTGCTGAAATGAGGCGAACCCAGGAAGACTCACCTACGAGTTGGAGTCTAACAGCATTGGTTTGTGTGACTCTGAATATGTGTGTGTGGGTGGTGGGTTTAATGCATCTGACTTCTACTGTATAAAGGCACATGTTAGCATGGAGTTAATGAATCATGGTTGGATGGGTAGCTAATATTAACTTATGGAGGGAGGAACATTGTGCCCTTCACCATTTACCTTTACACATTTACGCGCATGACCGGGTGAAAGTTGGATCAAGTGGTTTGTTACTCCATTGCTTTTGCATGGTCAAGGTGTCTGCACTATATTTGCTATGTTGAATTTGAAATGCAATATTTAACAATATGGATGTTTTTTAAATAAGTGAATATTATCAAAATGTGTAAAAAAAAAAAAAGAGAGAAATTAAACTCTTTGGAAAAATATCTTTCAAAATGTAACTTTTCACTATCTGATGCTGATTTACTTAATAAATAAAAGAGAGGAGAACCAATGGATGAACTATGCCGCTAGGTAAATCCTCAATTGATATTATAATAGTCAGTCATTGATTTTCTATAAAAGTGACTAAGAGCTCCAATCAACAGTCAGAGATAATATTGAAGTCGCTTAAGAGAAAAGGCTCCAGCCTGACCTCTGACCTAATTACACCTGATGAGCAGCAACTGGCCCACATGGACTGACAATAGAAACCTGACATTAGATTAGATTAGTTATACCTTTATTTGTCCCGCTTGGGCAAATTTCAGAGGAACATATAATTGTTTGTGTTGGTGACCGCAGCAATGGAGGCTGTTAGTTTTATTTGTTTTGTTTTTGTTTTCTTTGCCGAGTGCAGGGACCACCACAGGTTCGTAGAAGCTTCTTTGTACGACCTCCAATTATGCTGTGGTTTGATTTGAACACTACGATGAAAGATTAACATTAAGATGTTTGAACCCCTGGAAGTTTGTGCTGGTGCAAAAAAAACCCTGATGTTTATGCAGTGATTTGATAAATTTAATTATTTGTGCAAATGTCACGTACCCAGACTGTTGAATATATTACTGCCCACGTCCTGAAGTCGGCAGCCCCCATCTATGTTCTGAAGGTGGCGGCTGATGAAGCCCCGGCCACCTACAACGTGATGGGGCTGGTCGAAGCCCACAGCTACTGTCCCCGATGTCATCTGCATTCTGAAGGTGATGGTGGACAAGGACCCCGCCGCCCACAATGAGGCCCCTCCCCCCCATTTTGTCCACATCCTGAAGGTGGTGGACGAGGGCTCTTCTTGAATCCTGATGTAACCCCTTGCATATGCTATTAAAACATGGCAGTATGGTCCATTGTAGGTAATTGTGCATCTTAAGATGTTTACATGTTTAGCTGTTGTCATCTTTTTAAATAAAACTCTTAAACTTGTCTGTCTTTCAAATGCAATGATGAAGCTGATTACATATGGGTTTTAAAGTGGTGAGTTTTGTACTGGAGTTGTTTCAAATCCTTTTGTGATTGCAGTAATTTCCTTCAAGTTTAGTCTAGTTCAGAATAAAACTTTGACAAAACAATTCAAGTGCTTTGGTCAAAAGACACCACAATGATCAGTTAAAGTAGCAACCGTACAGTTATCTGAAAAAAAAAAAGAGCTAATTAATGTGTGATTGAATTCACTTTCTACTAAGGTATCACTAGTTTGAATTGTTCTCATACAAGTGCTTAAAACACTTTCATGTACATGTCATGGGTCTCGAGGTTTTACTCTGAAATAAATGACAAATGACTGATTTCAAATTCATCAACACAGAAGAATCTCTGTAACCTAAAACTAATGCACGTCATCAATACTGTAAAGTCTATCAAAGTGAAATCTACTTTAGTGGTAGGTTCAGGTGGTAGGTGTGTGTGTGAATGTTGAACTTGCACTTGTGCTGTAAATGTAGAATGTCTTCAACTACACCTTAATCACTGAACTTATTTAAAATCATACACTTATTATTTTAACTTGTGCTGGTATGTAAAACACCGACTGATCTGAATTCCAATGTGTACAATATGTCCGTACTACACCACTTCAAGGTCAATTCATTTTCATTTGACTCTGTTTTCAACAATGGTTGCGGTTTTCAGTCTAATGACAGATGTGGGGACATGCTGAACTATGATGTTTAATTTTAATATCAGCGTTCCTTTGTATTATTGAGTATAAATGATGAAATTACATTAAATAAAAGGTGCAGTGTCTAAATGTAGTGTATCTATGTTGCATTTGTGTTGTGCTGGGAGCAGTGGTTGTAGCTTGATTAGATTTGATATTGCACAACTCTGGTCTCATAATTGTGGTTCGTATATTTCCTTTAAGGACCTGGGGCCTCATGTATGGAGCATGTGCGTGCAAAACACATTGTGTATGACCTCTTCCACTGTCAACTTTTGTAAAAAAAAAACCAAGAAAAAACAATTTAATTCAGATTATGAAACTGTAAAAATAAAAAACATGAACTATTTTGAAAAAATAAGCAATTCTAAACTCTGATTACACATACTTAAATAAAAGACAGGAGAACCACGGGGTGAACTGGGCCACTAGGTAAATCCTCCACTGATACTGTAATACTTATTGATCTTCTGTGAGCTCATACTATCAAAGTTCCATAAAAGTGACTGAGAGATCCAATCAACAGTCAGAGAATATTCAAGGCGCATTAGGAGAAAAGGCTCCATCCTGACCTCTGACCTAATTACACCTGACGAGTAGCAGGTGCTCCACATGGACTGACTATATAAACCTGCCATGAGTCACACAGAGTTGTTTCTGTTGGTGATTGCTGCAATGGAGGCTCTTTGGTTTTTGATCCTACCTTTGCTGAGTGCTTGGCCCATCACAGGTGTGTAGAAACTTCTTTGTTTGAGCTCCAGTTGTTTTCAGTGTTGAGTAAACAGTAAGAATTAAGATGAAAATCTGACTGTTTTGACCCCTGGGAGACATTTATGCAAAGACTTGGGAAATTCTAGTGTTTGTTCAAGTTTGTTCATACCCAGACTGTTAAATGTATTTCAGCCCACGTCCTGAAGCCGGTGGATGGGGCCCGAATTGCCCATGAGACAGCACAGGACAAAGCCCACATCCTGAAGCCGGCAGGACCCATTGACCATGTCCTGAAGATGGTGGCGGATGAGTACCTGGCTGCTGACAATGAAACGGCCCATGTCTTGAAACCAGTCCCCGTCCTTGAGCCGGTAGCTGCCTTGAAGCCATTGGCCCCTGCTCCCCATGTGTTGAAGCCGGTGGCCCCTGTCCTGAAGCCGGTGGCCCCTGCCCCCCACGTTCTGAAGCCAGTCCATGTCCTGAAGGTGGAGGCAGATGAGGCTCCGGTGGCTGACAATGAGACTGTCCATGTTCTGAAGCCAGTACACGTCCTGAAGCCTGTGGTCCCTGCCCCCCATGTCCTGAAACCAGTCCACGTCCTTGAGCCGGTAGCTGATGCCTTGAAGCCGGTGGTTCCTGCCCCCCATGTTCTGAAGCCAGTGGTCCCTGTCCTGGAGCCGGCGGCTCCTGCCCCCCATGTGCTGAAGCCGGTGGTCCCTGTGCTGAAGCCGGTGGTCCCTGTGCTGAAGCCGGTGGTCCCTGTCCTGGAGCCGGCGGCCCCTGCCCCCCATGTGCTGAAGCCAGTGGTCCCTGTCCTGGAG
>JAPTHA010168208.1:0-11986 GCA_029814585.1 Gymnapogon annona | reverse complement strand
AAAAAGGTCTTAAGTGTACTCATTTTTGCCATGAGTACAGGCAAAAATGAGTGACTCCTAGAATTGAAGAAAATTTATTAATTTACTCTAACGCCTTGATTCCAAAAAGCACTTAATTTGACTTTTTCTGACTATAATTACAGGTTATTATGTTAATTTGTAACTGTTCCAACTCACTTTAGATCATATTGGGTTGAATGTGGAACCAGAACCACAATGAATTTACAGACCCCTATTAGACCATGCATGCAGGATCACAGGTTATTAATGATGAGGCGTGTGTGTGTATGTCTGCAGAGGGAAGAGCAGCTCAGGTGTTACTGTGGGGCAACGTCTCTCTCATCCCTAAATGTGACCGGTTTTACGGAGACCGCATCAAACCAGGCATGATGTGTGCAGGTGTGTATGTGAACAGGTAATAATACATTCTATATTGTCCACACTTCAGAAGATAGGGTTAGATGGAGGCAAGTGATTCGCTGTGGCGACACCCTGAAGGGAAAAGCCGAAAGAAGATGAAGAAGATATTGTCCACACTATACACTTTACAAGTGTAAATACATATGTGTGTGCAGGTGACAAAGACGGTAGTGTGGACTCGTGTCAGGGAGACAGCGGGGGTCCTTTGGTTTGTGAGGATGAACTGGGGGTTTCCTACCTGTGGGGTATCGTCAGCTGGGGGGAAAGATGTGGACACGCAGGGTTCCCAGGAGTCTATACTCAGGTAAAGGACACGAGCAGACACCTCTATACTATACCTATACCTAATTGCCCAATCAAAAGAACTCAAACAATGGATTTGTAAATCCATTTTGATGACAGACCACCTTTTATTTTAAAGTAGTTATTTATTTTATCTATCTTTTTAAGAATAAGTTTTTAAGCTATTCTCTTTTATGGCACGATTTGCACATTTGCGCTAGTGAGAAACAGTATTTCATTTCAACTTGTGTATTTTTATAAATACTTGAGAAAAATGACAAATGATGGAATCTTGATCTTGCATGACACGTTTTCCTTCATGTGACTTATTTCAGCTTTTATAAATCAAAGTATCCTTGTTTATTAAACAGATATAGAAAAGTCCTCATATACAACGTACCCGTTGTATGTTTATGGTATTTTTTTTTACACAGGATTAAAACTGTAATTTAACAACAACAATTTAACAGACAATACCATATAAAAAATTTTGACACTTGTATACCGGTCTGTGTGTGTGTGTGTGTGTGTGTGTACACCTTCATAAAGTGCAAGTCCCTCCTGTGATGACATCATGTTTCTGTCTTTGCTTTTGTGACAGGTTGCTCATTACTTCGAGTGGATAAGACTCCTCACAGGCTGGTCAGAAGTCACCAAATTTAACTCCTGATCACACACACACACCAAACCTACTGTTTCATCATTTCACTGTGAATAAAACGCGTATAATTATGGAATCCAAGCAGATTTTTTTATTCTCTTGTTTTTATTATCTTTTTGAGTGGCTGTACCAGCAGCCCATGAGCCCAAACAGGTCCACTAAAGGGTCCCATCAGGCCCATTGGATACATTTGTTGATGTTAACAATCAAGGGCAATAAAGTCATTTTAGTTTAGGTTTCAAATTCAGATCAATGTGGTCTAAAGTAGGTCTAACCAATAAAATGACAGCAAAACCTATAAATTAGGATAACTCTAAATTATTGCCTTTACTTTAGTTTTAAGAAGTAACATTTCATGAAAGTGTTCTTTCAGAAAAACCATCATTTCAGAAAAAAAATGTCAAGAACGAATATAAACAATCTGCAATGCTTCAAGACAAGTCACTTTAATTGCACTGATATTCAGTCTGTTATTAAACATTTTGTGTATTTCTGGATGAATTAACTGAGGCATAATACTGTTTGGATCAGACAAAACAAAATTTTGTGCCAAAGTGAAGAAAACCTACGGAGCCCCGGAAGGGACATGATGGGAGAAAAAAAGAGACCATAAAACCACCACATCTAGTTGAGGCAAAATAAATCAACTAAAGCGTCAACAGAGTTATCTAGTGGCCAAATTATATAACTGCACTTGCAACAAAAAAATGTTGAGTAAAGAAAATACTCAGAGCATTTAAATATTGCATTACAAACTACTGCAACAAGTTAAGTTTGTTACCATTAATATGTTTTGTTTTAATCCTGTACTTCTGCCCACCCTACATAAATACCTCTAATAAATACAATTACATTTTTGACACCAGGTGTGGGAAGAATTCAACATGATAATGGTAAAAAATGTGTTTAGAATCTTCACTGTTTTTCAGAATGGAAATTAATCTCACATACCAGCAGACATGAACTCTCTTCTTGTTTTTTTCAGCTTTTCAGGTGTCCCTAAAAAGAGAGAGTTTTCTTAAGGGAATTCCTGGTTCAGCTCATATTCATCACATATTGTGAATCTGTTGCTGTAAATGAATGTACTAAATGTAACTCTTAGAGACCTTTAGAGTAGACCTTTATTGTCATTTTAAAACAAAATTGGAAGACAGACCGAGACCTTGTAGAGCTCGATCTCTTTTTGTGTTTCCAAAGGAATTTCTCTCAACATATATCGTTTCCTAAGGGATTTACGTGTATTGTAATATCAGCCTTTTGAATTTCCATTGTAAATGCTGGGGTTGGAGGTTGGGGGTGTTTAGCAAATATATACTGTATATGATTAACTAATTATAAAAAAGTGTCTCCGTCAGTTGTTATTGATCCAACTCCATGGGTTTTACTGATCAAAAACAAAACAAAACAAGACAAAAAAAATTTTCTTCCAAAAATGTACCAGTTTGTGACTTTTCCAACCAGGGAGTATGAGACTTTGGACCACTCCTACAGTAATATCAGGAATGCTTTTGAGGGCAAACCAAAGCTCCCCTTTGGTAAGTCTGACCACCTGGCTATCAGGCTGAAGCCTACATATATTAAGAGGCTGAAGGCAGAACCAGCCACTGTCAGAACCATCGGCAGCTGGACTGACAGTATACAGGCCGGTCTGCAGAGCTGTCTGACCATGGTTTTATTGGATACATAAAGAAGAAGATCAGGGAAATGCCAGAGGCTTTTAAGTCGGGGATCGAGCCCATTACAAGAAAGCCTGGTATGAACTACAACAGGTCATCTGAGCTGCAAAGAGAGCTAACTCCCAATGTCTTGAGAGACTCTACCTGAACAATAATGCGTGCAGAATGTGGCAAGGAAGCCAGGTACTCACTAACTATGAAAAAACTACAACCCCCACAGACCCTCTGGATGTCGCCCTTCCAGACAGCCTGAACACCTTTTTCACCAGGTTTGACAGACTGAACACTGACACCCCCTCAAAAGCCCCCTGCAACCCTATGGATACTGCCTTCCAGGTGACACACACCCAGGTCCTGAAGGTTCTGAGGCAGGCCAACCCCCACAAAGCGTCGGGACCAGATAGTGTATTAATGTGGTGTATGGTGTAGTCCTGAAAGCCTGTGCAGAACAACTGGCTGATGTGTGTCCAGACATCTTTAATCTGTTCCTGAACCAAGCAGTGGTTCTGTTTGTTTTTTTGAATCATCCATTATTGTGCCAGTCCCTAAAGCAGGGGTGTCAAACATGTGGCCCAGGGGCCTAATGTGTCGAGCCAAAGGTTCCAATCCGGCCAGTGGGATGAATTTGTGAAATGCAAACTTATAACTGAGATATTTACAAAAATTATTCTTCAGATTCTACATACGGACTGGGAAAAATATTATCATAATAACCTATAAATACACGCAATTTCAGAATGTTCTCTCTGGAAATGAAAATCTTTTCATGTGATTAACAACGTATCATTTCACCCCCCCAAAAAAAACATAAATAAACTCAACATATACAGTATGAACAACCCGAAATCTCTGTAGAGAAGTGTAATTTTAACAATATTCTACCTGTTACTAAATGTTTTGTGTATTTTTAGATCCACTGAGGTATAATATTGTTAAAATGACTCTAATTTTCTTTCATAGTTTTAAGGTTGTTAATGTTATTCATTGTTTTAAAGGACAGTTTGTGGATGTAAACATTATCGTCATACGAGGACATTTTGGAGTTGACATTATTGATATGCAATTCTGATATTATTAGACTGGTTCGGCCCACTTCAGACCAGATTGGGCTAAATTTGGCCCATGAAGTAAAATGACTTTGACACCCCTGCCCTAAAGTGTCAAATCCTTCCACCCTAAATGACTTTAGGCTGGTGGTACTCAAGCCAGTAGCCATGAAGTATTTGGTAAAACTGAAACTAACACACATCAACCACATGGTCCCGAGCACAACTGACACCCTCCAGTTTGCCTACTGACCTAATAGATCAGTGGACTTTGCATTTGTTTTCCTTAAAAAAATTTTTTAAAAATGCTGAAACTTGATATGAAATGTTGTATGGAAATTGGAAAGTGTAAAATATGTTGTTGTTGTTTTTTGGGTTTTTTTTTTTTCTTTTTTTTGCCTTTGCCTGAAATAAAAAGTTATCAATCAATCAGTGGCAATATGTCATATGTCAGGACAATCTTCCTGGACAACAGCTCGGCTTTTAACATCATCTGCCGGTCCAAGCTGAGTAAGAAGTTGACAGACCTCTGTCTCCCGACTCCCACCTGTAACTGGATTCTGGACTTCCTCATTAAGAGGCCACAGGTGCTGAGGATTGGAGGGAGAGTGTCTGCAAAGCTAATATTGAGCACTGTATCACCACAGTCCAAAACTGTTCACCCTGTACACTCATGACTATGTTTCCACGAAGGAAAACACTGCAGTAATTAAGTACGCAAATGACATCCTGGGCCTTATTACGGGGGCGGGATGAGTCGGGGTATCTTATGGATAACGGTGTTGGCTACGGTGAGGTCAACGACCTGGTCCTCAGTGTCAACAAAACAAAGCAAGTGGTGATGGACTTCAGGAAGAACTCATCCCCTCTCCAGCCACTGTTTATTAACGGGACTGAGCTGGAGAGGGCTCACACCCATAAATTCCTGGGCTTGCAAGTAACATCGGACCCCAACTGGGAGTTCAAAAACTGCAGCCATAGTGAAAAAAGCCCTTTATTTAAAAGACTTTATTTCATAAGGCTACTCAGGAAGGCGGGCCCGCACTGTGGCCCTCTCACCCAGGTCTACAGGGGACTGGTGGAGAGCATTAGCACTTTTGGCATTACTGTTTGGTATGGTAACACCACACAGAGGGAGAGGAAGGCCCTGCAAAGAGTAATACGATCTACAGAAACCATCATAGGTATTGACCTTCCCTCTTTACACACAATATACACACAGCGCTGCCAAAACAGAGCTGAGCGAATACACACAGACACATTACATCCAGCTCACCCCTGTTCAAACACAAACACAACCTCAGACACAGGTGGGCAGACAGCATCATCACACACACAATACATTTTTTCGACAGCTTCTCCCCTGCTGCAGATTGTTGGCTAAAGTAGAGTAGATGCAGTATGTTGTGTATGAGTGTAAGTTGATGTGTGCGAACCAATTACACCCTCCGTTGTTGCAGTGTATTTCCATATGCTGTGTGTGTATGAGTGTAGGTTGATGTGTGTGAACCAATTACACCCTCCTCGTTGCAGTGTATTTCATTTTACTGTATTTATTACATTTGTCTCATGGGTTTATAAACAGGTTTTATGTGCTTTTTACACAGCTTTGTGTTTTTTTACTTTTGTTTTTAAAGATATGTGCCCTTGATTTTATCTGACCCCAGGAGTGACCGCACAAACATTCCTGTGTGTTTGCACACAAATAGCAATAAATTTCTCTTGAGTCTTGAGTCAATGTTGTGGAAAATTACAGTGTTTCCAGAGTAACCGCGGAGCCTCAGAAGAACTGCATGAGCTGACTTCTTAATTTTTAGTTTGTCTTTGTGTCATGTTTTAAGGTTCTGTAATAAACTTGAGGTTAAGTCCTGCCTTCTTGTGATATGGGGACATAAGTAAATACTAGTCATGAAGCTGAAAATTATACATGAAGGCTTCCTCGTGTTGTATTTTCCACTGGAGATCTTTGGAAAACAAATTGTGATAGCTGAAATGCTGAAATAAACCTTGACCCTTTCAACAAATGGCAGAGAGTGACAAGGGATTCAGATAGAGGGCAAAAACATCAGCTCTGGGCCAAACTTCCCTGCAGATTATGTTCACACAGTATTAGAGAGAAAAATATCAAACAGGTTTGAAACTGAAGGGTTAACCTATAAATTAGCACAGTGGCAACATTAAACATTCACAGCTGACATTTTATTAAACATCACTTTGGTGTTGTTGAACCATCTGCTTCAACTGAAACTGTAACCTCGTATCGTTGAGTTCATACACACACAACCTGACATTTTGTCAAGGTAATAGTGCTTAACATTCAATCAGAAATGTAAAAGGTAATGACAGTGAAACTCCCAACATTAAAACAAGATTAAGTTAAAACAATATTTTTGATAACCACGAACCACTTTTAAAAAAGCTCATGTTAGCATTCCAACTTCCAAGCTAGCACTATTATCTGCTTCAACAAAAAAACATGCCAGTTACTTCAGCAATATGAGGGACAAACAAAAGTTACTCATCTTAAATAATTTCATAAATACAGAAAATGAAAAAAGATACGAACAAGAAATTAAAAAGCAGCACAGAGGATGCAGTGGTGTAGGAAGTGCTACAAATTAAAAATAATTTAAAAACCTTATTTGTGGTTTTATTATTTTAGTTACAGCACACAGAGGTAGGGCAGTGGACACATCTCTAATAAAAAGTTCAACATCAAAATATAAAACTTAGTGTTTTAGCTGCGAACAAACTAAAAAGGTGAAGAACGTTCTATTACAATATCAACTAGAAATGCACTTGGAGACAGCAGACCACCACCAAGGACAGATGTCTTTTCAGAAACCCTTGATGTGGGTTACCTTGCAACAGATAAACAATAGGGTCACGTAGACATGGTGTCAAATGCCAAATGTAGTAACAGAGAGGTCAGCTGAGAGATTATTCAACTGAAAATTATATAACACCATCATGAAATGTAGATGATGATCTGGATCAACCCCAAAAATCACTTGCTTCTTGTCTCATTTTGGACATATCCTAAAAAATTCATTTAAATCAGTTCATAACTTTTTGCGTTATGTTACTAACTGACCAACAAATAAACACACAATTAAACAAGCCCTCCTGGGCACAGGTAATAATAATATCAATATGATATAATACTGACAATATTATCACCACTTTTCGATGGCCACGTGCTTTGAACAGAATTTAATTTACTGTTTCAGAGAAGAACAATCACAGGCTGGAGACATCAACTGGTTTTTCTGTTGTATCATTTTGATGCCAGTAGTTTGCGAGTCCTCCCATCTTGACTTTTGGAGCTCGAAGTAGTAATATTTGAAAACAAGGATTGAGCTGTTGCAAGGCCAGAGGATCATGCTTTATGATGTCATTACGTCTGTAGACATCGTCCCAAGGAAACTACATACAAAATTTGAAATTTGTCACATGAGATGTTTGGAGAAATTGCCAGTGACCACAATGAAAGACACAGCCAGTGAGCTAGAGATGAATAATCAGAATTAATTCACTTATTCTAGGGCATCCCATAAGACTTAAACAGTCATTTTATCTAGGAAGTAGCTGAATATCAGTAGTTACTGTTTACTGGTTATTAACAGTTATCAAATAAAATATAAGACATATTTTACCACTATTCACTGATCAGTTGGTGATCAGTGGTTGAGCGTAAGTGGTGTCATGATAAAATGTCAGATCATGTGTTGATATGATGTCCATATGTGCAGTAGCCGATGGTCCGTTAACAGTTTGATCCTGTTTTAATAGTCAAATCAGTTACACGTAATGACAGATGCTTCCTCTGGCCGTGATAGTCTCTTGTCACTCAAACGCTGTGTCGTTGCGACGAACGCATTGTGGATGCGTTCATGAGTCTGAAGTGCACTGAGGGAGCTTAACTTCTTCCCACAATGCTCACATGGGAAGATGGTTTCTTTGGTATTGGCGGATCTGTGGGTGCGTTCGTGCAACTTTCGGTCCGTGGCAGAGGTGAAGGTTTTCTCACAGCGTCTGCAGCAGTACAGTTTTTCTCTGCAATGTATCCGCTGGTGGACGATGAGATGTTTTTGCTGGATGAAACACTTTCCACACTCACCACACTGATGCTGCTTGTCTACAGTGTGCGTGGGCTGGTGGCGCCTGAGGTGTGACAGCCGAGAAAAGGTTTTCCCGCACTGCTCGCAGCTGTATGGTTTGTCTCTGGTGTGGACGCGCTGGTGCCGCCGATGGTCACTCGCTCCAGCAAACGTTTTCCCGCAGTGATCGCAACTGAAAGGTTTATATCCAGTGTGGACGCGCTGGTGTTGCTGATAACTCCACTCTCTAGCAAATGTTTTCCCACACAGCTCACAAGTGTAGGGTTTCTCTCCGGTGTGCACACGCTGGTGGCGCTGAGAGTCGGCGGCTCTGGCAAATGTCTTCCCACACAGCTCACAGCCAAACGGTTTATACCCAGTGTGGACGTCCTGGTGGCGTTGATAGTTATCTGCTCGGGCGAATGTTTTCCCACAGTGTTCACAAGTATAGGGTTTTTCTCCAGTGTGTACTCTCCGATGAATTGTTAGCTGTCCTTTTGTGGTATACTTTTTGTCACACAAGTTGCAGGCGAATGGCCTGTCTCCCGTGTGAACCCTTTGATGAGTCTTTAATTGAATGGCTGAGCTGAACTCTCTGTCACAGTCCTCACAGGAGTGAACTGCCTGCAGATACACAGAAAGGACCAAAGTAATAACCAACAAAACATGAAAAATCATCACATTTCGGTTTAAAACATCTATTAGAAACATTCATTCATTGATGAGTTGGTTTTTTAGAGCAAGGCAGGGTCCTCCAACCACTCATATTGTAAATCACAGATGTACACATATATATATTTATACCCCCCATAACTTTTAAAAACACATCAATGGTTTACAAAATAGATACAATAAATATGATACATGGCCATTCCATAGGTAAAAATGTAACAAATAAGTAAACCAAATTATGCAAGAAAATATCTGTCTTTAAAAACCACCAGAATCCCATCAGAACAGAGAAATAGATGGAAATAAATCATAAGGACACATTAAAGTCACCTTTTGTGTTGATGTCATGTTTCTTGGTGAGGCAGCAGATGCTCCTCTGGGTCATCAACAATCACACATCCTGTAGACGAGTCCAGCGTTAAACTACCGATGGCCCCAGGGTCATCAACATTCATTCACCCAATTCTTTTCTTTACAGTCTGAAAGGTAACAACGTCTCTCTGTTATTCCGGTTAATAAACTGTTGCCCTCCATAGCTTTGTTTAGTTTTTGTTCATTTTCTATGCTAAATGTTGTTTCCTCAGAGTGGTCATTCGAAAATGTATCTCACTAGGTCTCTTTAGACAGTACATCAACCAAGCTTTGAAAGTATAAGATGTTTAATAATTCAACAGTAAGGGTGGAGTTTATGACACCATGTGATTAAAAAATACAGAGAAAACAATATTACGGCAGAATACGATATTGCGGCAGAAGGATGCGACTTACGGCATCTGTACAATCGTGTGGGGAAATTGCATATTCACAACGCTGAACACAAACAATTCATTGTACTAATGATCGAATTCACTGACCATATCAGGGTCATCCACTGTCATGTCCTTCGCTCCAAAATACATCAGGTTAACTGTCCTAACCGTTACAGCCTCCCATTGGTTCGTGATGATACATGTGACCTAAGCTAAAGCTAGTTAGCTGCGATGGTTTCAGACACTGCAGACATCGTTGTGTCGTTTGATCTGGAGGACCACACACGTTATTAAACCACTAAAGTTGTTATTACATGATCCTAACAAGATAGCAGTAATGTTTTAACATGTTACGAGAGGCCAATTTCCAACCGTCTTCGATTTGTGTGTATGCGTTGTGTATACACACACCTACCTCAATACACATGCTAGGTACTCAAACGCATCACTTCCAAATCAACGCTTTTAAAAACAGAATTATGGACGAATACAATACTTCCTGTGTTGACCGACTGAGACGGGTTAGACTTTAGTCCTTTAATTAGAGTTTACCCTTTTGCGTCAAAGTCTGGTCGTTCCATCCGTATTCTCCGTTTTCCTCCTCTCCGGTTGCAGACCTCTAATAGTGCGGGGTAAATGCTGCCCCCAACAGATACAGATGGGACACGACACCCCGGGGGGAAGGAATCCTCTCACAACAGGTTGGAAATGAGTGGAAGAATATACCAGAAACAAAACTGACAAATTGCCCACAGTTAAAACATAATGGAATACCCAGTTTTTCTCTGTCACGCCAATCAGCAGTATACAGCTCCATGTGTGGAGAGTGGTGCATTATGTGGGTAGTGATGAAATAATCCCAGAATTCTTGGCTGATACACTACCAATATTTAAAGTGAAATGTCTGCTGATAACTGGAGTGGCAGTGTTCATTTCACTGGTCACAACTTCACGGTGACAAAAACTGTTCTGTTCTATTCTATTCTATTCTATTCTATTCTATTCTGTTCTATTCTATTCTATTCTATTCTTCTACCTCACAGGTATGATACATGTGGCCCTGGAGCCAAATCTGGCCCACCAATGGGTCCATTCTGGCCCTTCAGATGAATCTGTGCAATGCCGAAATGACACTGAAGATATTAACAATAATATTAATTAAGGTGCCACATTCAGACCAATTCAATTTCATGTGGGTCAGACCAATAAAATACTAACAGTACATACTAAATGATAACCTAAAAATATTCACAACTCCAAATCTTATCATGTATTTACAGTAAAACAAAGTAGTATTTAACAAAAAAATGTGAATTACCTGAACAAATATGAACAACCTTAAATTAAAAGAAGTCAGTGAAATTTTAACAACATTCTGCCTGTTCTTAAATATTATGTCAGTTATAATGTACAGTCCAGGGTGTAAATGTTAAATTGAAGTATGATATTGTTAAAATTACACTTATCTTTTCAGTTTGTTTGTGTTTATTCATATTACTTTAAATGACAGTTTTTAGATATAAACATTTTTATCATATAATTTCACTCTAAAAAAACAGAGAAAAGTTTGGAGTTGACATTATTTAGATTATTATTATGGTATTATCTTACTGGTTCGGCCCACTTCAGATCAAATGTACCTGAATGTGGCCCCTGAATGAAATGAGTTTGACACCCCTGGTCTACGTGTTGATGAATGTCAGTGACTATAGATGACCACCAGGGTGCGCATGTGAATTAAAGTTCAGTTAAATTCCAATAGGACTAGTTCAAATCTACAGAACACTGATCTTTTCACTGTTAAGTACAGTATTCCGATTGTTTCAAAGCATTTCTAAAACTACACAGTCTCCATCATTTGCTTTGAAATACGCATTTAGAGAACAGCTCTTGTGGTGTCACATACGTTAACAGTGAACGTCATAACTACTGCATGAACATTTCTCTTGTACTAAATAAAACGTTAATCCTATTTATTTGTTCTTCATGCTATAATATATTTCTGACAAATTTTCTTATCAAACAGAACCAAATACACGATTTTTTCAAACGATAGATGTTATAGGCAAATGGCTATAATAAAATCTAATCTTCTGAGGTCTTCAACAGTTCACGAGTAACCACTTAAACATTATTTTGATTGATGTTTGATGATGATTTTCACTTTATCGCTTGTATTGATTACACTGAAAACTTCCATTGCACTATTTTTATAGGCTCAGTTCACAGATGTACATACTGTTGATACTTGTGACTGTAAATAATTGTATTGCATCTATTTATGTTTTATTTTATTCCACATTTGCTCTATTTTTATTTCATATTCTATTGGGGTGTCAAACTCATTTTAGTTCAGGGGCCAAATTCAGCCCAATCTGGT
>JAPTHA010168195.1:0-16552 GCA_029814585.1 Gymnapogon annona | reverse complement strand
CTGCGTCACGAATGGATAGGATAGGACGTATCTTGGCGATGCTACGAAGATAAAAGAAAGCGGTTTTGGTGATAGTCGTATGATGTATTTAGACCAAAACACATACAAAACACATACAAAACACATACAACTGCATCACCTGAACAGAGTTATATTAGTCTACTGAGTACACTAATAACAGAGAAACAAAAGGAAATGACATCGATCAGTCAAAGCGACCAACCCAGGTGTGCATGGTGTGACGGTCTGACCCAGTTCCGGCCGGCATCAGGGTCCGAACGGTTGATGCCCTGATCACGCGTGTGCACTGATGGCGTGCACTGATCGCGTTCATCGGTGCATCGACCGTGCGGACCCTGATGCCGGTCGGTGCATGGATTGCGGCAGCGCACCGATCACGGACCCAGGCATGGACAGTTAGTATTATCCTGAGGTTGATTGTTGTTTGCTGTAAACCATTGCTCTGTGGAAATCAATTTGATCTGTTGTATCCTCTTGTAATAAATTTTTATCCAATTATAAGAGCAACTTCGTTGTGGAGTTCATCTCATCCGCAGAATTGCCACCACACAGATCACAATGTCATCCGCAAACATTATAGTCCGTGGAGATTCCTGTCTAACCTCATCACTCATCACCATAGCAAACAGGAAGGGGCTCAGAGCTTATACCTGGTGCACTCCCACCTCTACCTTGAACTCCTCTGCAACATCTACAGCACACCTGATCTATGTCTTCCAATCTATTGTGTCCTGGGAATGCTCCTCTGTTTAATGTGAATGATGGACCATGGGATCCTAACGGTTGTGTTTTCATGAAATACATGGACGCCTTTCATCAACAATAGTTGTCTCATATAAGATATTGTGCTCCTTAGGTGTGTCAGAATTTTTATTCAGTCTTGACACCCCACTCCCCCACAACACCAACACGTACACATCATCTCACGGAGGGTTCACATAGACTCAATTTGTGTTTTTTCCTTTTCCTGTACCTTTGTCCGACTACAAACCCCTCCCAGTATTCGCCTCGCGTAGTCTTTAAGTACTTTCCACAATTGACCTGCCACTGCTGATTGATGCCTCTTTCATATAACTCCTCTGTCTTTGTTATGTCTTTGTTAGGAAGCCTTTATTTTTTTTAGCTCCAAAAATGCTTTGTCCTGGCTACATGTGGCGTGTGCGTGTGACTTCCTGCCCACATTTAACTCTCAGGAAATTGAGAAGGAGGGTGGTGGTAGGATTGTGCATACGCTCGTAACAGAGATGATGAAGTCAGTCATTTTTGTACTGCAATGAATAATCGAAAGAAAATGAATAATTTTGTGTGTGTGTGTGTGTGTGTGTGTGTGTGTGTGTAAGGAGGTAAATGTGCAGATGAGTGAAAATATAGTTCAATTTATGTTGAAGTCATACAATGGAAAAGAATGGTTGCAAGTCAGAGCAGGTGGCACACCAGACTCTACTCTCCCAATAAAACATTGGATTCTCACCACTACAGCCACAAAAGGTCAGTATTTTATTGTGGAAAATAGGATTTGGGCTCAAAACATTTTCTCGTTCAATACTGAATATTATGTTTAATAAATCATCAAACAATTAGTGACTTTTGCTTTGAAGATAGAATTCAGTGATGATGATCTTTTCCATCTCATCTCTGTCACAGCTCCACACTGTAACTTAGCCTGATCTCTCACACCCCCCAGCACGACGGAGATCTTAACCCTGTACAAGATCTGCAGATGTTGGAGACTTGAGTCACTTGAAGTCAGGCTTGAGACAGTTTTTATGGCTTGAGATTTAACTCCCACAGATGAAAGACTTGGTCTGACTTAGACACCACGTCATCAATGGACTTGACTTTAACCCAGAATCATATTAAGTCATGTTTGATTTCTGGAATGTGCAGTGTGTGTCAATCACAAAGAAACATCTAAGATGAGATGTGACTAGAAGAACACAGTATTACATGATTATTTATACTGTTAATCTTTACATATTTGGTATCTGTAGTGAATTTTCATTGCAAGCTGTGTTAAAGGTTGCATATAATACCAGCAGTTCCGTCCAGTAACTTACATTATAGCCTGTTGTCAACACATGTGAGCTCCGTCACTGCTTGGGTCAGGTCTCGAGGATAATGGCAGAATGTAAAATTTGTGAATGTGTCCTTTCCACTCAATCTCTCTTAATGACTGCTGTTGGTGTACTTGCACATGATCACCCATAATCAATAAGGCACATCATTTCTGGCTGTCAATGACTGCTCCCCATACGATCTGCCCTCACCTGTAATTCATGTAATGAATGGGTCCATTGTGGTGTATTTATGGCAATTGTTTTTACTGAATTTGCACATCTCTTGCTTATAAGTATACACATAAAGGATAATGTTTTCCAATATGGCAGTATGCCCCTACAGTACACTGGTTTGCCATTGCTGCGAGTTTCAAAACCTTTATAATGAAGGTCATAACTTCAGACGGGGGTGTTGCTGGTACATGTGACTTCCTCCCATCTGTGATTGCAGGATGTCTGTTTGTGTGGAAGTCACTGGATTATAGTGATGTAATCAGTCTTAACGCTGCTTGCGCTCTTTAAAAACCACCATTCACTGTGTCACTTGCAAGACTGATTCCTGGAGACAGTTACTTTCACATCTATGTGAGAATGCAGCACACAGATGTTTTGTACTCATTGACAATGCATGTGGTTTTGGTTGTTGGCTGTGATTCACGTCCTGTTGGTCCGAGATGTTTCCTGCCTATGCTAAATATGTGACTCGCAGATGGTTTTAGCAGAAAGATCCTGAGGGGGAGTTAAACCGAGGCTGTATGGAAGAGCTCTGGACCTCTGTGATACGTTTGTGTGACCTATCATGAATGTAATGTACAGTATTTTCCATGGTGCTCCCTGTAGACCTGCAAGACCACAAACACTCAGCTGGAGAATTATCTGGTCCCAGTAGTTAGAATAACATAGATTTGTTTAAAAATAGATGTTTCCTACATGGACGTAGTCAGTAGAAAAGAAAAAAAATCTGCTCTTGGAGGACACCTTGGAAGACTGATATTTAATCTTTTTTTTGTAATTCAAGTTTTTATTTATTTTTCCGTTGGTGTTTGACAGAACAACAGTTTACATTGTGAGACATTTCTTGTTATATGTATTACAAGCAACAACAATGGCACAAAAAAACCAAGATCTATAATATTATAGAAATAAAGTATAAATGACACAATTTGTATAAAGAACAAGCTTAGTCACATAACTAGGTAGAATATCCATACAGCACATTATAATGTCTGATACATTCAGAGGGAGGTATTCATGTTACAGGCTCGTCACGCAGTAAGATGTAAGCCCAGAACAGGTTCCAAATTGGAGCCTTTTTCTTGTTTCTGTTGTTCACTCTGTTGAGCATAAGTTCATATGAAGCTGTTTTTATCATAACGTTTACCCACTCCTTAAGTTCAGGGGGGTCGGGTGTTTTCCACTGTTTAATTATTGTCCTGGCCACCGTTGTGATCCCTGCCATGATAACAGAGAACTCACCACTTGATATATTGTGTATTTGACTTCTGTCCCCTAATAGACACAGTCTAGGTGACAGTGGTATGTCAATTCCCAACCAATTACTCAGATTGTCCACAACTGCCTTCCAGAAAGGATGAATGACAGGCCACTCCCAGAGGCAGTGTAACAGAGTAGCTATATCTTTCTGACATTTCAAACAGAGGTTATTATTTAGTATGCCTGCTCTATTGAGTCTATGTGGTGTCTAGTAATAGTGTGTTATTTTGTATTGTGTAAATTTCCCTTGATGTATTTCCCATTGACAGAAATAATTCTTAGCCATTCCTCATCATCTATCAGACATCCCAAGTCTATCTCCCACATTGTTTTCAGGCTCTAACAGTCTGAGGAATTGGTTGGTTGTTCTATAGAATATAGAGGTACCGGTGGTACTCCACAGGTAACGTGAAATAGTCCAAGATGTTGTTTCTATCCTCGTACTGAATCCTAGAGATAATACAGTCCCTAATCTGCAAATATTTCCAAAAATGTCACTTCCCTTCAAGATTATATTTTCTTTTTATGTCAGAAAACACCCCTGTCTCATATAAGTCAGCAACATGACATAATCCCTTACTATGCTTACTATACTATCCCTTCCAATATACTGATGTCTTGCTAATGTTGATCATAGGGTTGTGCCACAGAGAAGAATAAATTTGCTTGAAATGTGATATTTTATGTATTTTGGTCCAGATCTCTTTGGAGTGAGACATAATAGGATTCAATACATTACATGGAGACTAGGATAATCTATCAATAGGAGTAAAGGGAGATGACAGTTTATTTTCAATAGTAACTCATTCTAGCTGGTTATCTTTATTCCAATGTTTGGCTAGTTTGGCCATTTGAAAGGAGACAGTATAATCTAGGATCTGGCAACCTCAGCCCTCCTTTGTCCCTAGGAGAGCACATTTTGCTGAGTTTAATTCGGGGTCTTTTCTTGTCCCATAAAAATTCTTTAATTATTGTATCATACCTTTTAAAGATTTGAAGGGATATAATCATTGGCAGCATCATAAGCGCATAATTAAATTGTGGTGTAACCACCATTTTTATCACATTGACCTTTCCCCATAGTGTCAGCCTAAGTTTCCTCCATTTATCCAAATTAGTTTTAATTTTTTGCAGCAACGGTTCGAAATTTAATGTAGGGATTTCCTCCACTTCCACTTTCTGTTACTTAGTTTGATTCCCAAATATGTCATCTCTTTTGGTATCCATTTAAAGCTGAAATTTGTTAGTAAATTTGAATTACATAATCCAGAGACAGGCATAGCTTCTGATTTTGTCCAGTTGATTTTGTATTCTGATAATGTGAAGGAAGATTATATCGTGTTCATCAGGTGTTGTATCGATTTTAATGGGTCTTTTATCAGCATCAAAATATCGTCCACATATAAAAATAGTTTGTGCTCTTTTCCTCCTCCTTCCACCCCCCAAATATCTGTATTTGCTCTAATGGTTCCAGTACAATATTGAACAGTAATGGCGACAGAGCACAGCCCTGTCGAGTAGCTCTGGTGAGTTCAAAAGGAGGTGAGATTACACCGTTAGTTATTACCGCTGCTTTAGGATTTTTGTATATAGTTGTAATCCATTTAATAAAGGTTGTTCCAAATCCAAAATGTAACAAGTCCGCAAAAAGAAATTCTCACTGAACCCAGTCAAATGCCTTCTCGGCATCGAGCGAGAGGACAATGACCGGGTCCTTGTCTGTCCGATTCTGCCGGATCAGGTGTAATAATCTTCTCATGTTGTCTGTGGAAGACCTATTTTTCATTAATCCGACGTGGTCCGAGCTTTAATGCTTGGCAAAGCCTTCTCTAGACGTATAGCCAATATCTTAGTATATCTTACAATATCTTACAATATAAATTTATCAGGTTTAGAGGTCGATAATTAGCGGGATTTGTGGTATCTTTATCTTTTTGAGGTACCACTGATATTAAAGCCTTGTTAAATGTCGGGGGGGGGGGTTCCTAAAGTAAAGGGTTCATGGCATACCTCTTGGAATATTGGCGTCAGGATATCTACTGCTTGTAATATTCCACAGGGAATCCGTCAAGATCTGGTGATTTCCCTGACTCCATTTATGAAACTGCATTCCTGATTTCATTCTCTGTTATTAAATTATCTAATAATTCCACCTGCTCAGGTGCCAATCTGGGCAGATTAATGTTAGAGAAAAATTCTGTCAATTCTTCTTGTTTGGGATTGATATCTGATGTACATAGTTCTTTATAGGACTTCTGTAAGACCTCATTTATTTCCTTTGTCGAAGAAACTATTTTATCACCTTTCTTAATTGCTGGTATTACACTGTGGGAATTTTGTTGTTTCAGTTGCCTGGTAACTTGCCTTCTCTCCCACTCATAAAAATTGGTCCCCAGTCTAAATAAAGCATATTTCACTATTTTATTATATATTTATTTATTATATATATTATATATTATTATATATTTATTATATAAATTTCTTGCAGTTGAAACTTATGTTCACATATATTTCGGTATGATTTATCTGAGAATTTTTTTGATGATTCTATTTCCTGTTTTCTAATTTCAAAATCCAAATCCTTTATTCTCTTCATATCCTCTTTTTTCTTTTTTGATAAATGTGCTATCAGTTTCCCCCTGATGTATGCTTTTGTTGCCTACCATTCCATGGCTTTCCAGCTAGCACTGCCAGCATTAACTTCAAAAAAAGATATAAGGTCATCCTTTATCCGCAGGTTAAAGGATTCATCCTGTAATAGTGATGTATTCATTCTCCATCTACCTTTTTTTTGTCAGAATCTGAATTTATGTCAACACTAAGCTCTACTGCTGCATGATCTGAAAGAGCCATTGCCATAATTCTACAATTTCCAACTTATTTTGTTATAGTGTTTGATATCAGGAACATATCGATCCTGGAATAAGATTTGTGCCAGTGTGAAAAAAAAAAGTATATTCCCTGTCACTGTGGTTTACCAGTCGCCATATGTCCACCAAACCCATGTCATCACTGATCATATGTATTGCAGCTCTATCCTTAGTCATTTTTGGGCCACTAAATTTGCTACGATGTAAAACGGGATCTAATACTTGATTAAAATCTCTTGCCAGTATTATCTGGTCCTCCATATCACTAAGAGTCTTATTTACTTCATGAAAGAAATTTGGTTCTCCCTTATTCGGTGCATAGATGTTGCACAATATCATCTTAGCCCCATTTATCAGTGCCTGTATGCATACCATTCTACCATCCTCATCTTTAACCTCGTTAAGTAAATTAAAACTCAGGCTTTTGTTCAATTGTATAATCACCCCATTTCGTTTGCTAGAAAAGGAACTGTGGAAAATATGTCCAGCCCAACCCCGTTTCACTTTAAGTGCTTCTTCTTTTACAAAGTGTGTTTCTTGTATGAAAGCGATATCAGCCTTATTATGCTTCAGATAAGTTAACACCTTCCCCCTTTTTGCAGGGCTTCCACATCCATTAATGTTTACACTTATGCATGTGACATAATTCCTAGTCATGTTTTATGTATAAAAGAAAAACCTATATTGTTTAAATCAATATTGTCTATGTTCCTGATTAGTGCTTCATGTAGTATCAATATCTCGCTTGTCTCTCTGTTAATTTTGTCTGTCATCAACAAAATCAACTCTGTGCAAACCAACGTGTAAACAGTAATGTAAACTTTAACACCTTCATAAGAAAAGAAGAAACGCAAAAAAACAAACTTAGACAAGCCCCAAAAAATATTAACTGAGGCCCCTGGCTTTCCTTCAGCCATGTTAAAACAAACAAAAAAAAAAACAATAGAGAAGAAAGAAAAATAACGGACGCTCTGGTCCGTGGGGTATTACACCTCCAGCCAACTCTCTGGCGGCTTTCAGCTCAGGCAGTACAGAGTCCAACTCAAACCCCCACCATCGATGTCTGTGACACATTGTCCACTATTAAATCAGTCTATTTTCTCATTATCCATATCACCCTTTATTGTGCAGTACTTCTGCTTTTTAGATAAAACACTCTGGCTTTCACATCTGCATTGCAGTTCATTTGGATGAATTTTTCTGCCTCCTTGGCGTTCGTGAAGCACCGGTTTTTCCCCTTTTAGGTAAATCGCAGAGTTGCCGGGTAGGCCAGCATGTACCTCACATTAAGCTGTTGAAATTTTTTCTTCACAGACGTGAATGTTTTCCTCTTCTTGGCCAGCTCCCTCGACATGTCTGGAAACACGGAGAGTTGTAGTCCTTCCCACACGAATCCTCGTTTCTCTCTGACAGCTTTCAAGAACTTTCTCCCTCGCTGACTGCCGTATGAATCTGATCAGCACTGGTCTGGGCGGTTGGTCCTCGTTGAGTATGGGACCAAGTAATCGGTGCGCTCTCTCTATTTCAAACTCGCCCCCGACATCAACTCCGAGCCTGTCGCTCAGCACTTTCTTCACACATCCCTCCATTGTGCCGTTCTTCCCGTAGGTTTCTTTCAGTCCCAGTAATCTCACGTTATTTCTCTTGCTGTGGTTCTCAAGCATTTAGACACGATCCCATAAAACTTCCATCCTCTTTTCACCGCATTCTTTGTTGCTCACAAGCCACTCAGTGGTGTCCTCCAGGTGGGAAATCCGCACCTCCGCCTCCTCCAGCCTTTCTTGTATACCGTTCACCGTGTTTTTGAACTCATTCGTCGTTTCTTTAATGTTTAGTATGTCCGCTGCTATTCCCTGCAGCATGGTACACATCTTGGAAATTTCGACCAACATATTCTCCAGGTTTACAGCTTCTTTGGCAACTTGTTTTTCTACCTGTAGTAGTGGCGGAGAGTCTGAAGTGACGTTTTCTTCAGCCGGCTGGGGGTAATTCCTGGTTGCCATGTGGGTCTTGTCTTTAAAGTACTTCAACGTGGTCGCCATTGTCCAAAAAGGCTCCGGCCAGTTCAGATATAGTTTGTGAATGCAACGGAAGATTGTTTTACTAAACGTTTGTGGGTTGTAATGCAGTAAAATTTGAAAAATATCGGTGGGTGAGCAGAGCTCGTCTACTGCGCCACCATCTTGCTCGGCGTACTCCCCACTTAATCTTATTTGGAGATCAATAGCATTGTAGATATATATGAACATGTCATATTTAATTATTATTTATTTTTAACCCTTTCATTATGATAACCTTCTACAGGATTTTTTTTGTCAATTGTGACATGAAGACTCATTCATGGAAGAGAAAATCATTTTAAAATAGCTTTCCACCGTAATGACCACTATACATGAATGAAAGGATTAATATATAATTTCTCACTGTCAGGTTGTGACATATTCAAGAAAAACCCAAGACAGGGGAACCGTAGCATGAATAATGAAATACAGTTATATAAAACAATAACATCATGAATGAAAACAGATGATCTCTTCAGATTCTCCAGAGGAACAATAGATTAGTGGTAGTTTATCAACAAATGTGAGGGAAATGTATTGAAATGCGTATGAACACTGTACCTAAAAGAAAGGAGAAAGTGAGGGGGGTTGGATTTATCAAACAAAACACAATAAAAGCATTCAGCCTGCTCTGCATCAACAACCATCATCCATTTATACAGGGTAGAACCGTGTGGGCCCCGGATTATTGAAGACAACATTGGTCAAGCTCTACAGTACAGCTACATTCACCAATGCCAGTTATGAATTAACGGTGCTAAAAGGAAACTTATCTTAAAGCACTGTGAAATCAGGAATCTTTTTTTTTCTTTTCTCCTCGGAGGGGGGCAGTCAGTTTTGACATAATCTGTTTATGCCTGGTACTAAAGTATCTAATGCTAAATTTATTAGCTGGAACATCAAGAGTTTGGGAAGTGCAGTTAAGTGCTCAAAGGTGTATTCTCATTTGAAGTGTTTAAAACCTGACATTGTTTTTTTGCAGGAGACACACATGAGAACCAATGATCAAGTTCGGTTGAAATGTCCCTGGGTTGCAGAGGCATTCCATTCCAGCTTCAATTACAAGTTAATTGTACAAGGTACGATCATTTCTTACTCTCCACATGTGAAGAAATGACAGATTTCAAAGATTCAAAAGCTTTCGGCTGATTTAGTGGAACAACAAGTGGAACAACAGCTTACATCCACACCATCCCCTGATTTATTGAAGCGCCGTGTAGCACTGAAAACAGAGTTAGATTTGATTACATCAAAGCACTTATTGCACTTACAGAGCACTTATTGCTATACTCTCGGTCTAAATATTACGAATATGGGGATAAATCTTTAAGGTTACTAGCTCATCAGCTGCGGAGACAGGCAGCCACACGTCTAATACCTCGTGTAAAAGATGAGTCGGCAGAGGTGGTAGATGACCCAACCCTTATTAATTCTGTGTTTTCATCCTTTTATAAATCCTTGTATAGCTCTGAGCTCCCATCAGATTTGACTGATATGCAGGCATTTTTGCAAGATTTTGAATTCCCAGAAATGAGCATAAACATGATCATTAACTTAGACTCTTCATTGACAATGCAGGAACTTACATCAGCTCTCCAGAAAATGCAAAATAATAAGGCATCAGGACCGGATGGGTTTCCAGTTGAATTTTTTAAGGCGTTCCACAATCAACTTATTCCATTGTTGCATTCTGTTTATGTAGAATCTCAGTCAAATGGTTCACTTCCATTTACACTGAGACAGGCCTCTATTAAGATTCTTCTTAAAAAGGACAAAAATCCTGAACTTTGTTCTTCTTATAGGCCTGTCTCATTGATGAATGGGGATGCCAAGGTTCTTGCAAAGTCTCTGGCACTCCGCCTAGTAAAGGTGCTTTCACTGAACATTTCAAAGGAGCAGACTGGCTTCATAGAAGAACGGCAACTTTTTTATAATGTCCGTACTTTATTGAATGTTATTTATTAAAAGAAACCACAGCCACATGAGAAGTGGTCAAGTCTGTTGACGCAGGAAAGGCATTTGACAGGGTTGAATGGAGTTACCTGTTCGAAGTTCTGGAAAAATTCGGATTTGGCAGGGTTTTCATATCATGGATACGTCTGCTTTAAACATTACCATGTGCCAACATTACTACCAATAAGATTTTCTAGTTATTTTTTCCTTAATCGTGGCTGTAGACAAGGTTGTCCTCTGTCCCCTCTGCTTTTCACTCTTGCAATAGAGCCCTTGTCCATTTACTTAATGTCTTCCCCCATTTTTACTGGCATTAGGCGTTCAAAGATTGAATTCAAATTGTCTTTATATGTTGCTTTAACTTGCTGCTTTATATCACAGACCATATCAGGATGTGTCCAGATGTTCTTGTTTTTCTTCGTAGGTTTGGCTTGTTCTCAGGATATGGACTATAATAACAGCTTTTACCTGAGATTTTCCTCTGGCACAGTTATATCAGAGCAGCACCGGCTAGAGAAAGGGATCATCACTGGTTGTACCATTTCAGTGATCTCAGTGACTCTTTTTGCCTTGGCCATGAAGATGCTGGTCAAGTCGGCCGAGCCAGAGTGCAGATGGCCCACAACCAAGTCTGGGATTCATCAGCCGCCCATCAGAGCATTTATGGATGAACTGACTGTAACAACTACGTCAGTTCCAGGATGCAGATGGATCCTCCAGGGCTTACCAACTGGGCCTGCATGCGCTTCAAGGTGGAGAAATCCAGGTCTCTAGTCCTGAAGAGAGGGAAGGTGACCGACCGTTTCTGCTTCTTCCTAGGAGGCTTCTAGAACCCATCAGTCACGGAGAAACCTGTGAAAAGCCTTGGAAAGATATTTGACTGCTCCCCGAGCAGTCAAATATCGCCTCTGTAGCCTCTGTCAGGGCTATCAACAAACAGTTGGAAGGCTGGCTAACTTCAGTGGATAAGTCATGTCTCCCGCAGAAGTTTAAGGCATGGGTGTACTAGCAGGGAATCCTGCCCAGGGTACTGTAGCCATTGCTGGTCTATGAATTTCCAATATCCACTGTGGAAAGGTTTGAGCAAGAGGGTCAGCGGCCACCTTTGACGCTGGTTGGGGCTTCCTGGGAGTCTCAGCAGCATCACCCTATAGGGCAACAAAAACAAGCTGACCCTACTGTAGCAGATTGAGATTTGCCCTCCTGAGTTGATCCATATAGTCACCACTTGGGGGGGTTGTGTATAAAAGGGAGTACTGCCTAGTGCCGTGTTTCTTCTCTGGTTCTGAGCTCCAATGCCTTCCTGCTTCCAGGTTATTCCTTCCTCTTCTGCTGCCTAGGAACAGGTAGGAACGTAGTGACTATGCGCATTGATTGTTTTAATTGTTTGAATTTGATTGTAAATTAGATCGTTTTACATTGTAGTTTGATGTTGATGGCAGTGGAGTTGCGGCTGCTCTGGTTTGCCGAATTTTAAATTTAATTACTGGGCAATAAATGTCAACAAAATTGTGTATTGGCTAAAAGTGGTTGGCTTACCCTGGTGTCAACTTGAAACACAGTCGTGTCCCTCATCCTCTTTAATAGCCTTGATGACAGGACTGGCTTCGGTCAACCCCTCTGGCTTTACCAGCAACCTTGTGGTCATTTCTACATTAAACATATTGTTATGGGTTTTGTTACTGTCGCTTTAAGAGAGAGAGAGGGGCGAGTGAAACAGACGCTGGACAGAAGCAGGAAAAGATAACAATATGGTTTCAATTTAGGAAACAATTGAAATTTATCGATCCCACTGTATCAACTCCATTGTTGAGAAATCATATGTTCAAGCCTGTGCTTACAGATTCAACTTTCACAGAATGGTATGAAAAGTGCCTTAAACGTTTTAAAGATCTTTATAAAAAATGAGTTTCTTTGTTATTTTCCAGAATTAGCTGGTGGATTTGACATTCCGTCCTTTCATCTGTTTAGGTATTTTCAAGTCAGGAACTGTGTAAAATGTCTATTTCTGAATTTTCCTCTACTCCCACCTGACCAAACTTGGGATGCACTTTTACAGTTGGGCCCTTTGCAGAGATCTTTAATTCCAAAAGTCTATGGTATCGTTCAGTCCTATGATGGCTATTTAGCCACTAAAACGAAGGAAGCTTGGGAACTGGAGTTGTGCTTGGTCCTTGAAGACCACTTGTGGGAATCAACATTGAATTCACAACACCTCCATTTTTGCCTGCTTGACATTAATCCAATTGTAAGTGATGTTCAGATGCCACTACTCTAAAAGTTGATTGGTACAAATCTTCTGAAATGCAGTCGACATCTGTGGCAGATGTTTTGGCTCACCTTGCAATCTTGGACATATGTTTTTCTTCTGCCCAAATTGAATGAATATCTGGTGGACATATTTTTACACAATGTTCAAAAGTACTGAAAAAACAATTAATATGTCTTCTCATATAGCAATTTTTGGAGTTTCTGAAGAATATAACCATTTTACATCTGTTCAGATAGAGATTTTAGCGTTCACATCCCTGGTTGTGAGACATCATCTCCTTTTACTTTGGAAATCAGCGAAAGCCCCATCTAATACATCATGATTCAGTGAGGTCACGTCCTTCTTAAAACCTATAAAAGTAACAATAATACAATTTAGATTTTCCAGAAAATACAGTATTTGATACTGAAGAAGAAGAAGAAGACTTTTATTAATCCCACAGTGGGGAAATTTGCACAATTACAGCAGCAAAAAAGATGAAAAAAACTGTACATTGCAGGATGACATTATGTTAGAAATCTGTTACAAAAAAGGTATGGAATAAAGTCTTCATCTTTGTTTATCACAGGGTTGAAATGAATGTACATATTTATCCCTTGTTGTCTTTTCTTCAATTACAATAACAAAACAGAAAATATGTGCACATGGACAAAATTGTCATTTGTCCCCTCACCCCATGATGAGAAACAGCAGAGAGAGTAACCTAGGCATGAAACATGGTATAAAACATTAGAAAAATAATGTATTTGTAAATCATTCATTCATTCATCTTCTAAACCCGCTTTATTCTTTGCAGGGTCGTGGGATGTATTTGTAAATAAATCTCATTGTCTGAAGAAAAGGGTTAAAGGCATCCTAAGTGCAAAGGGAGCTCAGAGTAAATACAAACCTTTTGCTTTTATAGACGCAGTTTTGTCCTGGAAACTTTGGTTTTTACTGCTTTACATGCTTCACATATACAGTATCCATAATGGATTTAACACAGAGATCTCTGAGAAATGCATTTGTATGGTCAATGAAGAATCACTAAACTAACTAATCTTATGCTGGTCTTGGACACTTGCACAGTGGTAGAATAATATATCATAAATCTTGAATACAGTTACTTACATTAAGTGTTTATATATTTTGAAATAGACAGTCCAGAGAAAAAAAACCCACAGGTATCTGACATACATTAAGCAAAAAAATTTATATATTTTTCATTCTTAAAAAGTCTTCTACCGATGCAGATTTGACATATTTGACATGTTTTCACCTGAAATCAACGTCATAGATTTCCCACTAGTCTTAACAATTCTGTCAGCTTCATCCTTCCATGCAGAGAGCCGCCTCCAGTGGCTCCAGTTCAGTTATATGTAAATACAGGAAGTGTAGGGATGTGTGTTGAGAATGATTAGATCAATCACAATCACAAACACACACTCACCACTGCTCATATATCAGACTGTAACCATTGCATTATTCATCCACCTACAAGTCATTACCTTCAGCACAGACAAGTTATTCTAATTACATGTCATCGTAATCTGCAAAAGTTCCATGTGTTGACTGGTCATGTTGTAGAATAACTGCACAGTGACACGTGTGTTTTCCTGTCAGGATTAGATTTGTTTTAGTCATCCATAGCAGAAATATTCCTACAGGTTGAAAAAAATGCAATGTACTTTAGAATGTACTTTGAAGCTGTCAAGCATATCAGTTCCCATTCAGACCGCACATACAGTGTGTAACTATGGAGAAATGACAGCTATTAATCCAATAAAATTAGTGTTGTGTTCGCCAATGCTGAATTAACACAAACAGAACTTCTTGCTGACAGAATTTGTTTTAATTGGATCCTTTGAAACATGAGAAGACATAACAATGTGGCCTCTTATAATAAAAAAAAAACAGTTTACTTTCTCACATGACACTATTTGCTGTGAGCCTATCTTGACAACCGCAACATATTAAAATGCCGGGGCAGGTAGTCAAGCTACAATCACGTTTGTCGAGATGTACTTCATCAGCATATTAAGCAGTGTTAATTTTCATTTTTGAGTCACAAGGACTGCAAGCAAAAACACAGCAACAACAAAATCTTGACATGTCCATGTTTCTCTTTATAATATTTGGTTTGACCAATATTAACACTGAATATTTGCTTTCTATTAGGAGAATTCAGCTTAGCACAAAGTCAAAGGTCATTAAATCCATCTTAATTTAGCCTGGTACAATTTGGAAAAACAAAAGAAAAAAAAATTTTCAATGTAAAGACATGAGCCCTGAAATAAAACATAAAATGAAATAAATAAAAGAAGAGAAATCAATGGTCCTCCATAGTTAATATTAATTTCTTGCACTTCGAAGAAAGCTGTTCTCACATAGTGGTTACAAAATGGAACATGTTCTACTGAAATATATTCCTGGTACTTAAAAGTCATTTTGTTTTCTTTTTCCCCCTTCCTTCTTCATAAGGACTATTTTATGAAAAAAACCACCCATATACATTCATATTTACCCAAACATTGGTCAAGATGAGGTTTAGATCAGATAAGAAAGTCAAAGTTACAGCAATGTGATGACATTGTTTGATGTTACACACCTACCATAACATATTATTTTCTTCTTTGGCTTTGGTCATCAATAAATTATAATACCTTGAACATTGCTGTACATTGTACATTGCTGAGTTAGTTTCCTCTGGTCAGAGGCAGTTGTTGAGATTGTAAACTCAGAGCTTTGTCTTCTTTGGTCAGGGTTAATTTGATATTATCATTCTGAACTGTTGAGAGCATTTCAATCAAACCTGACCTGGAACATGGTTCACTGCTGGAAACGATAAGTGAACTGTCATGAGTTGAACACATTACAGGTTACGAGGAGCAGATGAACAAGACAACACAGGAGGAGGAATAGAGAATGTACAATTAAATACAGGGCTCAGATTTGGTCACTATTTAAGTAGAAGGAAAAACCATGTAAGAGTTAGTCCAGATCAGTGGTGGGTCGTGCATTTGCTACCTGAGCCTTCAGTGGGGACTTACTCATCCTAATCCACCTCTAAATTCCACCTCTATGACGTCACAGCTACAGAAACATCAATACTATAAAAAACTGCAAAATAATAAGATCAAAATAACATGGCATGAGCATTTCCTATATATTCCATTATTACTAAACGAGGAATCCAGTTAAGACAACTCCAAACCTCTACAACCACAACTGTACCATGGACATCATCTGGAGTATCTCACAATCAAAATTTATCTCATAAGATAACAACATAAAAACTCTTAATAAAAAACATTATAGCCTACTCACCAGAGATGTTCATTATTTATCTACAAAACCCAACATCCTTTGTTTCTGCAGGAAAATTCAGTGCCTCTGGCACAGAGGTCATCTGTGTGTTTCACCTCCATCAATAAGTTGTTTTTGCTGTCCAAGGCTGGCAGTCTCCTCTGTCCACTTGTATTCCTGACAAAAGTGTCTATTTTCTACAGGAATGTCCTCTGGACTAGCAAGCTAGGGTCAGGGTCGGCCAACCCCTCATGACAATGTTCAGTTATTCAGGAAAGATTTACCTTGAAAATTGATTCATAAGTATGTACGAGATCCAATCATTTTCCTCTCCTCCATCAGCCACTGTGGGCATTAAAAATTGTACCTGGTACAATTTTGTATTATTTTATATTATTATTTTGTATTGTAACTAGTGCAATTCAATCTAATTTAAAGAGATTTATTGGAAATGAATGAGAAAGAATACAGTGATCCCTCGCTATAACACGGTTTACTTTTCACGGTTTCGCTACTTCACGGATTTGCATCGTGCATTGT
>JAPTHA010168174.1:10197-27020 GCA_029814585.1 Gymnapogon annona | reverse complement strand
TGAAACTCCATTGACTTTCACTGGAAATGGGGCTCTTTGGAATTCATTTGCTATTAAGAGAAGGAGTTAAATTGCTTTAATTGAACCTGTGTTTTAGATGTCAGGTGTCAGTTTTCTTACAGATAGCGGAGAAGAGTGAAATGTGTAGTTTTCAGTAGTAATAATATTTGAATACTATCCATAGTGAATGCTCCCAGTCAAGTCAACAGCTAAGTGGCTTCAGTTTAGTTGATTTGTGCCTCTAGGTATACTTGGTTTGCAGCTAAGATAGCCAGCCAAGTCTCCACTGAAATTACTACTTAAATAATGATAAACTAGAAAAAAAATGGATGTGTACAATGTTGCTGCAGCATTTTCACATACTTGTCAGTGACTGGTCTTTTGCAAACTGCCCCACTTGTGTCCCACTGAGTGGCAAACGTGCTCTATGTTTATCTTTGACAATTTGTCCCACAGTGGCTCTTTTGGAAGAAGACAAGAGGACTTGAGCTCCTCAACCACGACATCCTCCACGACCACCACCACCTCCTCATCCGTTACCTCGCCTACAGGCCATCGAGGCCTGCTCTCCAGCCTGGGCTCCTCCTCTGCCCGCACCAGTCTCACCAGCAGGTACATGTACAGCACAGCTTCCATACATACCTCATAAAACGGGGTCTTATACACATCTTGCAGAAGGCCCACTAGTTTCTGTAATCTAGTAAGATATGGACATTAAGAGGTGGAGAATATTGAGCTTCTATAACTCGCTGTTGCATAAACAGGTACTGGTCAGAGGAGAGTACAGAGAGGGAAAAAGAGAAGGAGAAGGAGTCTGCTGCAGTCATCCCCACTATAAACACTGGCTCTACTACGACCACCACATCTACCACTACCACGAGCGCCATATCTACCACTACCACCACTGGCACTGTTACTGGCTCAGAAAGACGCAGGTAACCCACACTGTCCCTGTAGAGTAGACAGGTCTATTACACAAAAATGAAACATTTCCTTCTTTTTTCACACAAACCTTTTCTCGCACTGCATGTCATATGTTGATAGATTTTCATAATTTTCTAAAAAATATTTGACTATGGACAGTATCCAATTACTTTATTTATACATAAAAAATTTTGACAGTTACATAGCTTGGCTTTTTATTTCTAATATATTTTTAAGCACCTTCACAGTCACACATCACACAGTGATCTTGGAGTTTGTCCTCTGTTTGAGAATTTAATGTATGTATTCAGAGCACACAAAGAGAGGAATCGTCTGTGTATATCTGTGAGGGGGAGCATGTGACAGTTTGTCACAGAAAGCATGTGTGCGTATTTGAGTGGGGTCGAGAGCATGTCTTCCTGTTGCAGTGCTGAAATAAGCCACCTGTCATAGTGGGAGTGGGGCAGGGCCGTTTTAGAGCACAGACTGTTCCAACAAGTTGTCCTTATAAGGAATATGGGCAGAAGCTGCATTTTCCTCAAGGCCAAGACTCCTGTTTGTACTAAATACGTCCATACTTCTGTGTGGCCGACAGAGGCATGCTTGTACTGAGAAAAAGGGGTAGAAGAGCTCATCCCTTTCCAAAACTGTTTGTAGAACCTGATACTTTTATAACGTAAACCTAAACAGAGAGGTTGAAATTCTGTTGTCCACATTAAGGTTAATGTCCTGCTCTTGAAAATTGGAATTCAAACCTTACTTTTTAGCAAAGCAGGAAGCCTCAAATACTTTTAATATGTCTTACTACAGAGCTAGAAGGTATCTTTGAATGGATATTTGAGGAAAGATGAGCATTCACATTCTCCAGGAGCATCATGCTTCATTCCCAGAGAATGAAATGTGATCAAGAAACCATCAAAGTCAAGCTTCTTATGTTTTCACATAAAGCACTCAATGGAAATTTTTAATGATATACATAAGGTCCTCGGGTTACACAGTACTCGATCTACGGCCTCTTGCCGTTTTTGTGCGCGTCCCGGGACCCCCACGGGAGGTCCCACAGACGCCCAGTGGCTCCACCCATCCCTTCTGGCCGTAGAGTCCTGAATAAAACCGTCCCTTCCTGTGCTGCTCCGAGCGCCACAGAAGAGACCTGGCTGCAATCACTTTGCCAAGATGTACAAAGTACTGCAGACGAGACACGGGACAACATCGACAAAACTAATAAAAAACATAAAAAAGAAAACGAATACCATCCATTGGTCATTCGGCGCAGCATTCTTCAAATATCCACAAATTGCACATTAGGGGGTATTAAAGGGTTAATTCCGACTTACACAGAAATTCGGGTTACCTCACCAGCGTAGGAACGGAACTAGTTCGTAACCCAAGGAACACCTGTATGTGTATATGAGGGTTTTTTTTTTTTTTTTTGCAAGAGGTCTGCTCTAAGGACCAGCCCACAGCCTGCAAAAACAAAACAAACCATAAACCACAAACAGGAAGATTGTGGTATATTCCAATATGCCTTTTTTTCTTTTTTTTAAAGAATCTAATGTCTGTATATTTTGTCCCAGCCTTGTCTGATTTATTGTTTGTTGTTTCCCATTCAACATTTTCTGCAATTACTCTAAATGACAACATTTTGCTGTTATTGGAGAAACATAAATTAGAGCTTTATTAATTTCAAGAAGTTGTACGTGCTGCATTTCCACCCCAGTCCACAGATACCTCTGCTACACCAGTTATTTTCTAAAGGCCGCATCACAGGGTGAAGGGAAAAGCACATGTAATTACTGTAACTCATTGGCAAAATGATTATCACTGATTCAGAATTGTAATATTTTGCCCGTGTCAACAATGGCTTCTACTCAGATCCAAATTTATTAACTTAATTGTTTGTGTTTTGAAGGTCATATCTGACGCCAGTACGCGATGAGGAGTCAGAGTCCCAGAGGAAAGCTCGCTCCAGACAGGCTCGACAGTCAAGGAGATCCACCCAGGTTAGTTACTACTCTATGTATTCCTTCACCCCCTGAACCAAAGATAATTTTAGCACACATCCAACAAGTGGAATGAGAGTGATGCGACTCCCTCATCAAAGATCAATTGTTGATAACAGCATAACAATAACTTCAGTGAGTATTACATTAGTCAAGCAATAAATTCAGAAGGTAGATTGATTATTTTTCTTTCTTCAGGGTGTGACTCTGACTGACCTGCAAGAGGCAGAGAAAACAATCGGCAGGAGTCGTACCCCAAAGACCCGGGAGGAGGAGAAGGAAGAGAAGGAGAAACAGGATAAAGAGAAGCAGGAGGAGAAGAAAGAGACTGAGACAAAGGAGGATGATTACAGATCAAAGTACCGCAGCTTTGAAGAGGTATAAAATGTGACAGGTCTAGAATGTCTACAAGGTAGGGCTGGGCGATTTGGTTCCCCCAAAAACATCTTCCTTAAAAGTAACGTGCAACGAATTCCCCTGTTAGAAATGACAAGAAAGGATTTCTGTTCATAGTAGTAATGGTGTCATGTCCTTGACAGATTTATGTCTTGGATTCACATCGTGTCCAAATAGTCTTAATTTTCCTTCATAAAAAATGTTTAAATGGTCTTTTTCTTGTTCGAACCTTTGATAGCAGTTGAATAATTTACCCTTCCTGTGCTCTACCTCTCCTTACCAGCGTTACCGGCCTTCATTGTCCTCCTCAACCTCCTCAATTTCTACAGTCAGTACTGCCTCTATCCCATCCTACTCTACCACCGCTTTGTCCTCCAGTTCCAGCTCGCTCAACAGACCTAACAGTCTGACAGGGATCACCTCCTCCTACAGCCGTTCCTCCAGAGACACAGAAAAGGGTAAGACTAGCTTTCTTGTATATTCACATCACATCGGTCTCATGTGCTTAAACAGTTGGAAACTGTGTTTACAGATAAGTTAATGTCCATAAAATCCACAGTACTCTGTGCCTGTGGCCACTTTAAGAATCAGAGTATAGATACTGAAATGGCTCCATTCTGATGAAAAACCATGTAGGTACAACATGTGGATACATGACGAACACTGCTGAATCCCACCTGACGCTGGTGTTTGTTTCCACAAGTTCTTGTTCTCATGGCAGAAGTATCCATGTGCATTGCCACAGAGAGGGGTTGAGTTGCCTTTCAAATTATAAGGCTCTCCTCTTTACAAATAAGTCCATGAAGCCTTTCTGGGAAAATAGAAGCCAGCTTTAATCTGTTTAGGAATTGCTCAGTGCTCTGTTCTCCCACAGCCTTTTTTTCTCTCTCTGAACTTGAGCCAAGTTGTTCTGATCCTTGTGAAGTGGTTTTGGTTACTTCTTGGTTAATTGTTCCAACTCTTTATTTTGAATTCCTATTTGTATTGCTGGTGCTAAAATAATGGGTGTAAATGAAAAAGCTTCGTTCAAAATCATCATTGGTTTAAACATTTTAAGAAAAGATAGACAAATTAGTAAATAACAGTAAGAAAACATATTTGATTATAAACTATTCCCCCAGTTCTGGTTCCTAAAGTGTTGCATTCAGAATTATAATAAACATACATTAGCCCCATACAAGCAGAGTAACAGCCCCAATCCCAAGGCCTGATTGGCTTAAGTTTAAAAAAAATTACAAAATCCTAAAAAAGATAGGAAGTAGAGCATGAAGACGAGGGCAGCATATCCTGTTTGTAGTCTGCACTGAATGAAAATCTAACCATCTTTTCCATGTTTAGACTGTGCACTGTAGAGCCCTCTATGCTCCTCCTGATCTAAGCAGCTTTTTAACCTTTTGTGGGAAATACAACCATGCTACATTTCTGTCAGGATGTTGTAAGGCATCTCAAACACAACAGTGGTTGTACACCTGACAACCCGTAGATCAGTCTGATATCAATCAGGATACTCAAGTAGTGAGCTCAACAGGACACAATAATCCCAATTCTTATAAAGATGTAAAAAAAAAAAAAACTAAGAAAAAGCATGTACTCATGAAATTTAACTCTGGAAAAGCATGAAAGTGGAGGAACCCTGAGAAAAAGGAACATGTGGTATTAATAGTTGAACTTTGCAAGCTTTTGTATATTTTTATCAATATTTTGTCTTTTTATTTAGTTCTAGTGTACATATTTTATATGTCATATTCTTCTTGATTGACAGAAACGGACAAAAGGGAGGAGGACAAGGAAGGAGAGGACAAGTCTCAACCCCGCTCCATACGGGATCGCAGGCGGCCCCGTGAGAAGAGACGCTCCACAGGAGTTTCCTTCTGGACCCAAGATGTAAGAGATTTTCATATAAAAGCACTGCCCTTTTCCAGGATCAGTTATTTTACCGTCATAATTGTTCACAGCACTTCTCTTGAGGTGCAGCAGTTCATAACACTCACTTCACTCCAAGCCTCCAAGCCCCTTTGATCATTTGGGCAATGTGTGTCAGAGGCCTTTTTTAACACTCCTATCTGTGGTCTTTAATTCCAGGGTGATGGAAATGAACCTGAGCAGCAGTCGGACTCGGAGGAAGGCAGCACCAAGGGAGATCTACAGGTAATGTGGCACATAGTAGAAAGTAGATAAAACTGAATTTAAAGTAGGTGCCCTCAAGCCAGATGGCCAAATCAAGCATTCCTAGTTGTTTCGTGTATGTCACCTGACTTTAGTTTGATATTTGGCCTTTCACATTTGTTCCCTGTTCTGGTCCTTCTTGTCTCATCTCATATAGTCAAGGCTGGTCTTTGATATTCACCACCATGCCTCTGTTGCCTTTGGGTTGTATTGTTCCTCTCTATCCATCTTCCGGCGATTGTCTGGTTGCTAAGGTGACCTTGCAGACCAAAACTATTCTGAGCCACAGATCAGTAGGTTTTGAAAACATGCGCGCAGACAAAGGAAAGGAAGTCAGGGTCATTGGTGTCAAGCCCACACATGAATGAGTTGGCTTCTTACATGCGAAGTATGGTGACGTGCTTGAAAAGGAAATGTGAACATGCTAAACTCTTTAGTGTGTGAAGTTACTGTAAATGTAGATTTGAACCAGTCACAAGGACCATTTACATATCAGAAAATGAAGTAAGTAGTTTGACATTTACATTGCCCTGTGGCTGAAAAGGAAACAAATAAGGTCTGAATAATTGAATGGATTCATACTGTGCATCTGTTAGATTATGCAAGGGAGGGCACAAAGCACGGCAGCATGGTGAAAGTAATGCTTGCTGTGTGGATTTCCTTTTGAATGGGAGTGTCTTCTGCAGTGATCAACAGAGACATCAGACTGTAGTGCTTTAATTGAATAAACTCAGCTGTGAGACATGTAAGGGATGCACAGTTTCCAGTCATCACTTACAGTAGCATAGGATAAAGGGTGGAACAGCAGTAGAGCCTCGAATAGGAAACCAGCAATTATCTCTGCATGGAGATGGGAGAGAGGACAGGAAACACTCTAGAGTTTCTTCCTCTGCAACCCATGAGCTTCGAAAGTACTGCAGTGTGAAAACAAATCATGGGCAAAATTTCCTTCTGCGTCATCCAAATGAAGAGAAATACTGCACTAAAAAGTGTGGTTTGCAGCATGCTGAAATAATTGATTATAGGAATCAATGATAGATGGGTGGATGGGTGTATGTTATTTATCCCAAACTACAAAATTAGTGTAGTAGTAGCATGACACACAATGAAAACATAACACGAGTTAAAAAAATATACAAATATTAGAACACAAGAGCAAACACTATACAGAATACATTACAAGAATATAATGTCTGGATAAAGAACCTGAATAATGAGTGTGATGTGCCAATATAAAACTGTAAGGTCCAAAACAAGTATTAATATTCAGATTGGGTAGGTTCAAAATGACATTTAAGTGTAAATAGACATTAGACCAGATCATCAGACAGAGGTGATTTATTGTAGAGTGAAATAGAATGTGATGACATCATATAGCTGGTCTTAACATACACAATTAAAACAAAAACAGTCATATTCTTCCTCTTAGACTTTGATCAAGCATGTAACAAAATAACCTGTAATGGATCCTCTATTAGACTGCAGACTCATGTTATCAGATCAACTGGGCTTATGTTATTTTCATTTCCCTGGAACCCTCCGATGGCCCTGTGACTCCGCTTGTACCATTGTTCTATCCCCCCGTCTGCTTCAGGAAGCTGTGTGTAATGTTAAAATGGCTACCGGTCTACTCCTACCACCAGAGCCCCCTGTCATGTCTGATCCCAGACCCAGGGTCACTGCTGTGGCAGCACAAATACAGGGGCCCTGGGAAACGGTGTGTGTTTTCATAGAGCAGGAGGCTGAGTCCAAAGACAAGAGTGTCAGGTGTTTAGATGGAAACAGATGTAGCTGGACACTTAGTCTGAAGCTGGAGGAGTATTTAACGTTGACAAATATTAGTTTCAGATGCTTCTTTCATCTTCATGTATTTGTAACATTTGTTTTCTCTTCTTCCTCTTGCAGAGTGACAGATTGTCTAGGTAAGTTGTCTCATTTGTAGTTCTTGTTTCCTCTTCATTATCTCTACTATGGTGCTGACTTTACCTGTCTTACTGTTGTAGGAATGAGAGCAGCACTTCATCTTTAGATCGCAATGACACCCTTTTTAGCCGTGGCTATGGTGAGAGTCGAAGACCGTACTCAAGCCGACTTGATAGAGATGACACCACTGATTATAAAAAGGTAAATGCTTTATTTTAGCTGAAGATTGTCACATATTTTACTATTGGTATTAAGTGAGCCCCAAGGCAGAAACTCACATTATAATATTTTGAAATAATAATGCGGTTTAGCATTTACCTATTGTGATAAATGTTAAAGTAATACATGTCCCTTTTTTGCACAGAATACCTAGTCTTTGGTTGTTTCATGAATATCGCTATAACTGAGTGCACAGGCCAGATTCCAATATTATAACATACCGGATGATGTATTGAAAACACAGATGAGCGGACAGAGGCTTCTGTCTGCAGTTGTATGTATTAACGCTACACTTTGAATTGTTCTGTTTCTTCCCTGTTCCTCAGCTATATGAGCAGATCTTAGCTGAGAATGAGAAGTTGAAGGCTCAGTTACGTGACACAGACCTGGAGCTGGCAGATTTGAAGTTACAACTAGAGAAAGCCACACAGGTAAACTCTTTACACAGATTCTCGACAGTGCTGTGGAAGATGATCACATTGTGTTTGCATGTGTGTAGACTGAAACTATATTTGCTTTTCTTGCAGAGACAGGAACGCTATGCTGACCGGTCACAGCTTGAGATGGAGAAAAGGGTAATGACACGACAAGTCTGAGAACAATGTGTTGACTAGAAGCATTCTGTGTGTAACTTTTGACAGACTAACTTAGAACTCCTAATGTTAGCAGTAAATAAAACAGATCTGCTTGTAGCAATCCCAGTAACACTGCCAATGGCTTTATGTCTGAAGGTAACAAGCAGGCCCCAATATCATCTGGGTGGTGGTATGATCTTAACCTGAGTTCTTGTATCAGTCTACTCTCTGCTGCCTGCTGTCGTGTCACACTCGCCCTTATAGCTGGGGTGAACGGGCCTCGGCCCCTCCCTCCACTTAGAACACTGCCACTCTCTCTTCCACCTGTGTTTAAAACAGTCAAGAGTGTGGTCACCCCTTCTAGATACTGCTTTTTTTGCTTTCCTTTTTTGTGTGTGTTTTAGCACAAAGTGATAATGGTTAAATTGCCATTGAAGTTGGCCACGCTTGTGTGTTTTCATGCTTTTTTTCACCTATTTAGTCTTAGCGATGTGGTAGCCATGACATTATAGTAGTTACATTTGTTTTGTTTTTGTTCGCTTTGGTAATCTTTGTGTTATTATACACATATTCACCATTAAGAAATACTTGATCACACATTGTCACACATCATCATCATTATTATCCTTATGGTAACACATTATTACACATTTATCACACATATTGGCTCGTCATTAGTCATTCTGATAAATTTAGCTTCATATTCTGGATTATATTCTGCAACAGCTAGGCCACTGGCTTAGAGTTTTTACTCTATTTATTATTAATTAACTACAGGTACATAAGAAAGTGTTTGATGAAGTACAATCTTAATATTCTTTCTGTATTATGAATGCATTATGAGTTGTAGAAAATGTTAAGACTACATGAATGGCCTTCCTCTAAGTGGATGTGGTCTGTTCTTATTCAACAACATTGCAAGTGCAGGAGGTGCATTGCAAGTTTTACTAAGATCTTCCCTGTAGCAAAATATTAAATCTTCCTCCTCACTAACAGTAATATTTTGACACTAATTTCAGAATATAGCTATGTGGAATAAGGTAATAATAATTCTGAATAATGAAAATCCCATGTGGTCACTGTCGTGCATGTAAATGAACAACTGGTCAATATTAATATAAAGTATAACTGTGTTCCTTACTGTTAGATCCATCATTATCTACTGTATATCCTACGTGTCATAATGATATATAATACATCAGTATGTGCAAAAGAACATCCTTCCATCCCTGTTTTTGACTCCATTATTTCACTTCCCGGTTATTCAAGCCTTTGAAACCTTTATATCTCATCATCACTAACTCCTCTATTATTTGTCTTTCCAAGTTAAGCTATTGTACAACATGTTTTTTTATATTTATACTGTATGTATAAATGTAGGTCTGAACTGGCTGTTGCTTGCAGATGTTTCACAAAGATGTGTGTTTGTTGTGTGCAGTCACAGCACCCTCACACCCTCTCACACCTGTTTTTATATCTAATTGAAGTGTCTATTCTGTCAGTTGTCTCCTTGTCATACAAGATGGTTTAACTTTAATCTCCACCCATAGGAAAGAAGAGCTCTAGAAAGGAAGATTTCTGAGATGGAGGAGGAACTTAAGGTAAAAACACACACAGAGTATTTTTTTTAACTAGACTTTGAGAAGATTTCCATGAATGGACTGAAGGTTCCTGATGGTGGTCCTTAGAGGATGACAGATCCGACACAGTGTGAACACATGCCACTTTATGGTCTTAAATTTAGTCTGTCAATGTTTCCATGCTTTATTAGCGGGGCGGGGTGGGGGTGTTGAATGATTTCAAGTGCTGTGATACTTAAAGGAGAATTGTGGTTTATTTTTGTTTGGGTTTATGTTTTGTTTTCTAAAGTTATTGTAAAATAATCAAAGTAACATCAAATTGGTTCCTATTTTGTGTTTGTTTTATACTTGATCTACAGAGATCTATTACAGCCAATTAAATGTTCCATTTCTGGGAAAGTGACACAGGAGGAGACAGAATATGAGGTCTATTAAGCTCTTGTAAGCAAGTGTTCGTCTCTTCTCTGTGATAACGGTGTGTTTATTTTTAGGTCATAGGCAGCTGGCTGATCTTAGCAATGTCACTTTTCCATTCTATCGACAAGCATCATGCTCGACTGGAAAGCTCTTAATCATTCCTCCGTTTTCCAAAATCTGTCCCCATTTTCTAACAGTCTTCCTTTTCTGTTTTCCCTTTTTTCCTTCTCCTGGTCCCTCTTCCTCCTCCATTGATATTGTCCCGTCCTCTTACATTAATCCATTCTTTTCTCATTTGTTTTTTGAAACTTTTTTTTTCTTCTCTCACCTCCCTCTTCTTTGGTCATTTCTGTCTCCTCCACCTCTCCCTGTCTGTTCACTTGTGTCGTGGTTGTTGTTTTCCCCCTCCTGCAGAACCTCCCCCAGGTAAAGCAGGTTCAGGCCCTGCGGCAGGTTAAGGAGCGGCTGCAGGCCGAGAACCGGGCCCTGGCCCGCGTGGTGGCAAGGCTTTCGCAGTCCGCCTGCAGCCAGCTACCCACCGTCGATCTCTAAGCCACGTCCGTTTGTCCACCACCACCATCTCCTTCTCCTCGTCTGCCTCTTCTTCTTCCTCTTCTTCACCTCCCCCTTCCCAATCCCATTCTTCTCATGCTTCATTCGTGCACTGCCCCGCGCCCATAGACAGGCAGGTGCCCAGCCGCCCAACCATCCCTGGTTTTGTACACTCCCGGTTTCCTCCCCCTTTACCTCCCCAGAGCTTTTGGTTTTCAGATTGGGGAGGGTGTATTTGGTTTTTACAACAGGACACTCATTTTACAGTTCTCAACTGTGACGTGTTTCCTCTGCCTTTCAATGTCTATGAGCCTTAAGTGTGGTCAACTAATGAATGAAGGCATCTTCTAAATGAAAGAACCCCTGGGTTATGAAGAGATGGGATCCTGATCTCCTATAACGTTGATGACTTTAAGTGATTGGCCAACGCTCTTGACTACTGTAAAATGAGGGTCCTTTTTGTAGTTCCTAGTCATGATGCTTCCACTCAGGAGCACAGTTGTTCAGTTTGGCTTGTTCTTGCTTCTTTGCATGAAGTGGCTTCCTTTTTTGGCTTGGAATTTTTTGGCCCAGATCCTTAGAAACTGAAGTTTTGTTGTTGTTGTTTTTTTTACATCTATGTATTTCCCAAATTTCTGCATTCATACAGCAGATGGCATCCACACACCCTGAGTTTAGCTGCATGCACCAACAGGTCCATTTGGTTGCTGGTTTTGCATTTTGCTTGATCAGTAATAAGAACAAAGATTCCTGGTGACTTGTATGTGGAAATGTATCGAGTTCATAACCAAACAGATCAGGGGTGGACCATGATTATTGGTCATGAACAAGATGATATTTGGAATAAATGCACATTTGCAGTAAAAATAATCACTCTTGCTTTTGAAATTTAGTGGAATTTAACCTCCTACACCGAAGAGGTCTGGAAAATTAAAGTATTATCTCAATATTTAAAAAAATATTTATTGTTGATACTCACGTTGAACTGTAAGGAATGAAAAGCACTAGTTAAAAACAATTGATGTTCTCATTTAAAGGAAAGTACGGACTGCATATAAAAGTAAAATATAACATATTTTGCGACCATTAAGGGTTTTCAGGAACTGCATAAAAAGACATAATATATATTTTTTAAATGCGATAAACGGTCGAGCCTTGAAACAGTGGTTGTCATCTGTAACCAAAGGATAATACATTTGGTTTTGTGGAGGAAATCCAAGGTTGGAATGAACAAAAACCTGAAAGCTATAGAAGAACATATACTTGAAGTCGATACTCATGTGTCACCTCTACGTGTTTGAGCACAGTATTGTACAGAGTTCGTGGTGCTCGAGTCTGTAGAAATAATCTCTTCCTGCATTCTAAATGTTAAACGTCTAAATTTAAGTCTGCACCTCTGGTAAATACACATGGATCACTTTGAGATTCAATGGTTCATTACCACTTGATTGCATTAGGATACTCAGTAGAAGTTTTATTTTTTTTATTCAACCAAGAACTGCAGCTGCTGAAGTAATGTTAACGGATGTGCAGTGGATGCTAATAAATGAAATCAGCATATTCTTATACTTATGTTTATTTGTGAAGTAACCAAAAAGCCTACATCTTCATCTTCAGTCGAAATTGTCGTTGTTTCTAAACATATAACTAATCTGCACGAGTTGAAGCTTATTAAAGCCACAGGGCTCCAACGATGTAAGATACAGGGATGAACATGCAGGATTTGTTGCAGATGAAATAGAAGTGACTTGTCGTATTTGTTCCATTGGGCAGCTGTTGAGGTTGTGCATGGCTTCCTCAGAGAACTTTGGCCTGTGGTGTGCCCGCTCTCTACTTCTCTTGTCTTATTTGACACAGAACAAGGATGTGATTTTAAAAAAAAAAAAGCAAGAAAGAAAGCAAAAACAACAGATGCTGTGCTGTGTGACTCAAAATACTGCTTACACAGGCTACAATTAACAGTTTGTAAAACCGGCCTGACTGGTTGAGAGGGGAAAAAAAAAAAAAAACCTTCCCATGTATCTTGTCAAGGCCTATCTAAGCTCTCTCTCTCTCTCTCTCTCTCTCTCTCTCTCTCTCCTTCTTCCTCCCTGTTATTCCCTTTCAGATGCTCCCAGACTTGAAAGCAGACAACCAGAGACTAAAGGACGAGAACGGAGCACTCATTCGAGTCATTAGCAAGCTTTCCAAGTAGAAAAGGACCCTCACCCCCCCACTCCCCCAGCCCGCCCCATTTTCTGCACCCCCTAGTCCCCCATGGCAGTGACTAATGGAATTGCACATTTAGATATTAATTGCAACAGACATCAGAGACAAGACTCCTTTTCTTTTCCTCCTCTCCTCCAAACTCTTTATCTCCCTTTTTTTTTTTTTTTTTTTTGCTCCTTCACCGCTGCAACATCCACCTCATAATTCACACACCCCCCCACAACCACCGCCGCCACTAGACTCCATTTGATTCTGTGGCTGCTGTCCTGATTGAACCACTGAGTTTACAGAGCAAAAGGAAAAAGGGTTGTGCGAGGAGCATGTCGGAGCGTTGTGGGCGGGGAAGCCTGAAAACTATTTAACCAATAAGCCTTAGTTGTATATAAAGAGAAAAAGGAAAAAAAAACACTTGCATCAATCTCGGCTCTCACTGAAGAACAGATATTATTCAACACCTGATTTTATTTGTGCCACAAATTCTTTTTTTTTTTCTCTTGTTTGTTTCCTCTCCCTGTGTACGCATTGTGTGCTGTGCAGTTTCCCCCTCCCTCTGCTCCTGCCATAACTGCCCCTCCAGAGGCACCTCTGCCCTATTATCAGCTCCGTGTGCCCCCTATCGCGGGGCAAATTACCTCCACCACACACCACACCCTCCCATTCCTTCTCAGATTCCTCATGGATCACCAGTGCACCCCTCCACCCCCTTTTTTTTTTTTTTTAAATTTAGCTCTGTGTGTCTTCCTCCAAGAGGGAAATACTGAATTGTTGCTTTAGCAAAATGAGGCGGACCTGGTGGAATTTAAGCTTTCACTGTATGTGCAATATGCATTTCTTTTTTTCCTTTTTTTTCCAATGCTTTAATAATGAGTCCATCACAAGTAGGATTTTTCACTCTTCCACCACATCCATCGCTCACTTTCCTCCCCCTTTTTTTGTTTTAAGTTTGTAGTGTAGTCAGTTTATACTTTGTATTTCTCACTTTGTTTTAGCAGGTACTGAGTGATGCTGTATATACCTGTATGTATTTGTTTGAGACCAGCACATGGCATGCGTTTATGGTTCCCGTCTGTTACTATTAAAAGTATACAAATTCCAGAGGACAAAAGGTGTGTTTTAATTATTTTATTTAGTCTAAAGACATTGAATACAATAGAGCCTCTCTCTTACACGGGATGGCTGGCAGTGTTCAGTGCTTTTTTTTCCAGTTTAAAATAAGTGTTCACATAATTGTGAGATTAAACAAAAAAAAAAAATAATCGCTTCACTACATTTCACTTTCATTGTATTCTGTATCTTGGAAGAGTGCTGTTAATTTTGTTTCCAACTTTTTAAAGCTGTAGTATTATAGCCAAGGTGTTGTCACTAAAAAAAATATATCTTAGGTATCGCTAACCCAGTCCTTTTTACAATGTCTACATGCACTGTCAATGCCATGTGAGGAGTCTTGATGTCAGGTTAAAGCAAAATTGCCACCATCAAATATTCCATGCATCTGAAAACATTTTATGCATTTCAGTGGCCTTTTAAGGATATTTTAGTAAGAGAAGAGAAAAGTCACTGCAGATGGACTGATGGCCATCTACTCTGGTTTAGACGTTTTGGTTTTTTGTTTTTGTTTTTTCTTTTTTTTTTCCCCATCTTGTAAAATAGGTGTGTGGCTTAATACATGCAAGCTGTGCTGTGACTACCAACCACTGAAGAGTTCATTAAAAATAAAGTTGTACATTGTAAAGTTTGCACGTCTTCTTATTTCTTCTCTTTTCCAACAGTGATGGTTTTTTTTTTTTTCTATTTTCATTTTTTTATTGCACAATACTGCAGTTACATTCATACACCACAAGACAACACTCCCAACCTGCAATGGCACGGTCAGAGACAACAGATAAAACAAAATGAAACAACAAAACCTAAACATAAGTGAGCCGCCTGATTCACAGACATGTTGACCTCACACCCAAGTCCTACAAGTCCCGCGCAAGTATATAGAGCTGAACCAATGTGATGCGATGTCAAACTTTCCATGTAGTTTATAAAAGTTTGCCATATCTTGTGACACGTCCTACTTCTTTTCTGCTTCATGTGGGTTATTTTCTCCAGGATCACACAACTGTTGACTTCTCCAACCACATCTTGGTTGGAAAGGGGGGTATCGAATTTCCATTTTCTATCAATACATTTCCTACTTGACTGTCAACAGAATTTGTGAGTTTCTTATCACACCACAGTTTGAATTTAGATAGATTCACTAGTAGATAGACTTCGGGGTCCAGTGGAAATGAGCGATGGGTCATTTTATGTCCCAGTTACATAAACCACTATTTTCATACTTCACCTGGCTTCATATGTTATGAAAAACATTTGTATATGACTGATGAGTGTATTTCCAACATCCCTTATCTTCTCTTGAACACATAAATCTGACATCCCACAGAGATAAGTCTCCTAAATCACAGCTTGAACTTATACTTGTTCTGAAATATACACATTAAATACTTAATGGTGTTCATGCCGAGAAAAATGGCTTCTTTGTTCTTGTCTTATAATTACAAAAGTATTCAGGTTTTAAATACTTTGTACTATGTTTTGTGCCATAAATACCTTTTTTTTTCGTCTCTTGCTTGTTGAAAGTTTATTGAAATGTAAATTTATGTGGTTACCAAAACAAAATCCTGCAGTGGGAGGTTAAAGTTCAATTTGAAGTAAACAATTCTTTTTTCACAAGTATAAAGTACTCATGATGGAATACAAATTTTTATTTCTGCATATATTTCAATTGGGTTTATGGTGCAGAAAAATATGAGACTGTATATTGGTTTTTATAATACTGTTACATCCTGTGCATGATATTTTTTAAAAGACTTCTCTTATTTATGGAATCTGACAGATCCAGGTTCTGTAAGGTTTCATTCCTATAATGACCACCAGTTAAAAAATGTAAATCTCCACGAACATATCTAACAGACTCATCACTGTCGGAGGGTTTACCTAACTAGTTTTGGGTTTTTTGTTATTTTTTGGTGGTGGTGGGGGGGGGGGGGGATTTCTGCATCTCCCTGACTCCCAGGAAAATAAACGTTTGATATGTTTTCCAATAAATAATTGTCTAGATTGGAAACAACAACATGCAACACTTTTTTTCAGCTACATTTTTTAATGGAATATCTTTCTTTTTTTTTTTTCCAAAGTAAGGCTGTGAAACTTGTCGCAGAGAACCAAACCCCTTCAGTGTCTCCACAGGATGTATGGGTTGACTGCGGTGACGTATTCGTGCGCGTTCCTGTTGTTGTGCAGTTGCCGGTGTTATACTCGGTCTCACCACTAGATGGCGAACCGCTATGCGTCCGTCAGTCCGGTTCACTCAGCATCACTTTCTGTCGCCATGGTTCGTCTTCCCACATCTGAACTTTTTTTTTAGAATATCTATTTTTTCCATTAGACAATAAAATTATATTAGACAACATTACAGTCACATTCAAACACCACCAGACCATACTCTCAACCCCAAAGGGCCAGAGGCCACAGCTAAAACGAAGCAAGACAGGACTATAAATAAACTGCGTAGAGAGATGCACGTTAACCTCACACCCATGTCCCACAAGTTCCACTTAGGTATATACAGCTGAGTCCATGTGTACATCAGGTATATACAGCTGAGTCCATGTGTACATCAGGTATATACAGCTGAGTCCATGTGGTGTATATCAGGTATATACAGCTGAGTCCATGTGGTGTATATCAGGTATATACAACTGAGTCCATGTGGTGTATATCAGGTATATACAACTGAGTCCATGTGGTGTATATCAGGTATATACAGCTGAGTCCATGTGGTGTATATCAGGTATTTGGAGCTGAGTCCA
>JAPTHA010168174.1:0-10097 GCA_029814585.1 Gymnapogon annona | reverse complement strand
ATCAGGTATATACAGCTGAGTCCATGTGGTGTATATCAGGTATTTGGAGCTGAGTCCATGTGGTGTATATCAGGTATTTGGAGCTGAGTCCATGTGGTGTATATCAGGTATATACAACTGAGTCCATGTGGTGTATATCAGGTATTTGGAGCTGAATATAGAGCTTACACCTAAAGTTTAACACCAGTGAACTCACCGTCGTTAGTGATGCCATCAGCTCACGGCTACTGGAATCTGTCAGGGCAGACTCAAATGCTGTCACAAAAACGGGTGGAGATGCCAGGTTTGCTAGAAATGTGTTCTTTATTAAACTAAATAAAATCATCAAACAAAACAAATCAAGAAATGTAATGTGTAGAATCAGTAGTGTGTGAGTGATGGATGAGAGAACATCAGGTGTATGCATGTGTGTGGTGAATAAATCCAGAACACCAAAGCGCTGCACATGGACAGAGCCTTCTAAACTAAATGGAGAGTGGGTTTCAAAGCAGCGGTTGGACCACCGGGCCCAGGTGCCTCCCGCTGCCACTCAACAGCCCCGCCCATCAATCAAGCAGACCAACAGAATTTGACGTTTTTCTTTTTCATTGTCATTGGCTACTTTCTATAACCCTATAACCCTTTAACTCCACCGGACTCTTTCGTTTTTTGGTTGGTTTTCCACTGAGGAGAGCGATCCGAAGAAGGAGGGGGAGAAGGACTGGAGATGCGTGTGAGTGAGTGATATATGGTTGTGATCTGTGTTTGCAGTTATAAACGGTCACGTTTGAACTGTTAGCGGTTAGCAGCTGAAAGCGCTATGCTAACAGTAGCTGCGAGGACTTTTCATTGGCGTTTCTCTGTTCCGGAGGACGCATTAATGGCCCCTTGTTATCATTTTCATCTCTGGGACTTCAATCGTGTATACTGTCTATGTGGTCCATGTTGTGCAAGAATTCCATTTGTTGTGTATCTGTTCTGCTCTGTTCTTTTTTATCTACTCTTTGTATTATGCTGCTGTGCGTGAAATTTCCCCTCGCGGGACTAATAAAGGTATATTCAATTCAATAACCCTGAGCGTCGTTGTCTCGCGTGTGTAGCACCAGGGCCTCTCCTTCGTTCAGACAGCAGCGTTCCAACTTTTAATGAATAGCAAATGTGTGTACTGCCGTCCCCATCCCGCCTGTGTCTGAAACCCCCCCCTCACAGACTCACAACTGGATCTGCCTCGCTTTACTGAGCGTCCACGTCCTCCCAGATGACAGTGGATTGAACCAACTAAGCAGAACCTTGTGTTAGAAAACACACACACACACACACACACACACACACACACACACACACACACACACACACACACACACACACATATATATTTAGAGCATGTTGGTGCTCCCACGCCCCCATCATTCATATTCATTCTAGTGTGACTTCCAGTGTGTGCGTGTTTCTGCAGTGACTGACTGATGAGAGGCTGTAAACTTCAGATTCATCTTCAGGGATAAAGTGCTGCCACCGTCTGTAATTGCCTGAAGTCGTGCAGAAGCATCTCTGTTTTTTCCATTTCCTCAGCGTCTCTACTCTGCGTCCTCATGCTTCATCGAGCGTCTCCTGCAGACCCTCTTCTCCTTCTGGATGCGGGCCTTAAAAAGTGACCCCATGTAATTATAGCAAGAAGTGGTTTTAATTATTGATGCCTTTTTTGTGGGTTTGGTTCCCTCGCAGACCCACGGAGCTGTCAGGCTGCTGCAGTAGCTCCTGCCATCAGTCTCCATGTGCACTTTGACCTCAAGAAATGGTTTTAATCTGCCGGAGATAGAGAATACACCGGCTCACTTTCTTTCAAAGAGAATTAGTGGCATTATCACTCTGTTTTTGTTTTTATTCTGTTGTGTCTTTTGTCCTGTATTCATGTGTGTTTCCCTCTGTGTCCAAGTTTTTAAATAATTCTCTTGCTGTTTCCAGTCGAAAATTATACGCACTGAGTGGATTTCCTGCAAACTGATGCCCCGGAGCTTGATCCAAAGTTGAAGTCTGTATCCAGAGTTATTCCAGTCTTTTTTTCTTTTGTTTTTCTTAGTCTTTCTGTTTGGTTTTTGGTTTTAGTTTTAGGAGGTTGTACAATCTATGTTGGTTATAGTCTGTGTGTTACTTTGAGGAACTGACTTTTACTGTAGATTTTCAGGAATCGTGAGGAAAGCCTTTATCTATAGAAGGTTTTATTAACAGGCATGTGTTTTTCACGCCCACGCAGGTTTATACATCAGCAACATCCAGAAGGAAATAAGCAAAGTAGAAGGTATGAATATTGAAAATATTATATTGTACTTTAATAGAGGAGGGGACTATACAGTTCTTCAGACTCACATTGCTACAAGACTCACTTAAGTAAGAATGGAGTAAGAATGAATGAAGAGCAACTCTATGATAAGAAGAGAGAGTATGTAATGGAATGCATTCTGAGATAAATGAAAAGAAGAATGGTTTCAAGCTGGAAATGAAGGTGTCTAAGTTTGGGAATAATCTTGTTCCTCTAGGAGGTTTTGTCTGAGTGAGGTAGTTACTGAGTCTGGACTCTGTTCTCCACTAGACCTGAGTCCATGTGTTTAAGGGTCTAAGGGTCCTACTGACATGCAGGAGTCCTGCGTCTTCCTGGTTGTGCTCCAAGAAACCCAATTTTCTTTTAAAAAATACAATATATATACAGTGCATATGATGCTGATTTATTTCAGCTTTTTGCCTTCCGGGGTCGCCACAGCGAATCCAGTTCATATATTTGATTTTGGGAGGAGTTTTTGCGTCGGATGCCCTTCCTGACAAAACCCACTGGACACTCATCCCAGGAATCGAACTATGCACCCCCTATGCACCAGCCCGGTGCCTTACCAACTGAGCCAACCAAATATATACAGTACATATATTTTATCTTATTCCATCATTTACTCATGTGTTTGTCCATTTAAGATCCAGTTTTACAAGAAACTACTCAGCATGTGTTTCGAGTCACTGAAGAAATCACAACCAGACTATGTTGAATTTCACCTCCTCTAATACTTTTTTATTCTAAAAGATTAAGGTCAAATGTGTGAAGACATGGCCATGCTGGTGTCATTAGTATGGGTCAATGGTGATGACAAGCACTGTCAATTCAGCTGTTTAACACCAGAAATGTTTACTCACTCTGCCACAAACTGTGACTTCCATGGTTTGTACGACATTTTTTTCTAACTGACAAACCTCACATTTTGTAAGGGTTCAGATGGGATCACTGTTCACTGTTTAGATGGAATCCTAGACATTAGTTCCATTCATATTTTTATCCAAAGGCATTCGGCTCAGTGTGTTAAACCGCTGAGCAGTAAAATAACCTGCATATTTTAGTTCACATTGAAACATTAATATGAACAAGGAGGCTGTAATTCCACATTTTTGCTTCAAGTACAATGATAATACTAGTGCTTTGGCTGCTGCGGGGTTGAAAAGAATTCTCCAGTCTCCTCTGTGCTGTGTGACTTGGAAAACATCAGTCCGGTCCTTTGGTTTAACAGCTCAGGCTTGTTGTAATCTCACTGAGACAGTGGAATCACCAGCAGTAATAACTCTCAGCAGGAGCTCAGAGACCTAAAAGACGTGCTGGTGACGGCTGGCTGCTCGGCCCCTTTGATTCCTGACAGGAGTTCACTGTTGGGATGGCTCGCTGTGCTTTTCTAGGTTGGATATGTTCTATAAAGGGGGAATTAGATGTTGGCAACTGCTGTCAGACAGAAACACACTCACTTTTATCCCTTCTCTTCATTTCCTTTTATTTCTGCCGAGACCTAATCTGCCTTTCTCTTTTCAACCTTAAAGTGCAGGGACCCAAACAAACCTCCATCTCTACACCAGACTTGGACACAGAGCGCGAGCAGAAACCCCTCACAGTTGAGGACAAACAGCAGCGGGGCTCCTCTGCGATGACAAACAATGACAAATGGAGGCATTGGGATCAAGTGACAGCTCGAGTCTGTCACCGAAATAAAGACCAACACCCTCACTTAGAAAAGACTGATATGAAGAAGCAGTGAATTGCTGTAGAAGTGTCTAGAAACGAGGATATAGAGATGTCACCTGGGATGTATTTGTAGGAACCTCATCTATCTTAGCTGCTGCAATGTTCGGCTGGATTCTGAGACGCACTCCAGAAGAGAGCGAGGTGTTGTTTTATACAGAGAAGAATGACGAGGTTATGCAAAGGAGCGTCAGCAGACTCAAACTGCGGAGGATTCATGGGAAATGTCACTTTGTCAATTCTCATTGGTCCGGGTCAAAGGCATCTCTAGGTAAATGAATCAGGTCAACTGCACTGAGTTTTGAGTTTGTGACATGAGTCAGCCTAGTCCTGCATGACCTGATGAAGCCACTTGGACAAGGGAAGAAACATCTTCCATGCCAAAACTCAGTCCAGTTGACCTGATTCATTTGCATAGAAATGTCATTCTGTCACTTCTTCTAAATCTGTAGTTTGCTTCGACCAGAATAAACAGCAGAGCAATAACAAGTCTGGGTGATTTAGACCTAAATGGGAAACCAAATATCAACAAGAGCCCAAACAACTGCAGCCCCTCACACTGCGTTCTCTCATCATTATTAAATCCTGCCACTCGCAACATGACTAGGAGTTATAAGGTTTTATGTTTATATTAGTAACTTTTAAGTCATTGTATAGACGTCTGATCGTATATGTTCACACTGCACCTCTTCACCCATGGAACATTATACATGTGACTATAAGTTTAAATAGAGAGGATTTAATGTGTATTTATTGATATTATCATGTTTTAATTGCTATTGCATGTAGAAATAAGTACATTCGGATTTACACTTTGATTATCTGAGTTTAACAATTCAATCTCTTCTAATGACAACAACAACAAAAAATGTCCTGGAACCAAGGAGGTGATTTCCTGGAGTTGATGTTTCCTTCTGTAGCAGCTCAACAGTATGAGGTTTACACTGATGTTAATGACACATCCAAGACTTCCCTGAACAGGGTATCATCTGTTGTTTTAAAGCCTGCGTTTATATCTTCCAGCATGGGTGGCACCTCTATGATGCACAAGACGCTGATGATACCGCCACTACTGCGCCCCCATACCATCAGAGTCACAGGCCTTGGATTTAAGGGCTGACACTGTCTTTTCTCTTTCGTCTGCAGGATGAGGTGATCAGGGATTCCAGAAAAAAACTTCACATTTACATTTGTTTGACCTCAGAACAGTTTCCCACTTTTGAGTCAGAAGTGTGCAATGTTATTTTTTCCATTATTGTTCCATTCCATTATTATTATATTACTCCTCTATCCTGTAGTAAATTCGACAGTGCTGTGGTTTCCTGGGGTGGACACATGTACTGCACCATATGTGCTGTACAATTCTTCACAACACATTCTACTTCACTTGTAACGTCTATCGACATCCACTTTTTTTGTTGTTCACATGACTGTAGTTGCAGAAAAAACTCTTTCCATTGCAGTTTTGCACCATACACCATACATTATTATACACTATAATTGCACAATTTGAAAGTCAAGGGAAAAGTGACTGGTATTTATGGATCACATATGACTTCTATGGAGGACGCAGTCTGTGCTCTGTAGTCTCTGCATCTTTTGATTCTTTTGTGTTCTATAGATGACGAAATATGTCAAAGTCTGAGGAACATTTTTCTGAAAACCTTCAATCTTTCGCTTATAGTTGTTGTCAGATTGTTGAAACTCTGTCCCTCTTTACTTCTGACAGATACTCGGCCTCTCTGAGTTGTTCTTTTATTGCCAGTCATTGTTACTGAACTGTTGTCAGTTAACATGATGGATAAAAAAAATAAACAGCGGTTTATTTTTAGTAACACTTGCTTTTTTTTGTCTTCCTTTTTGTGGGGAGGTGTTTATACCATTAAATTCAACATTACCTATCTTAATTTTTACATATTCTGTTTTGCCAACAATTTCATTCATCTTCCACACCCGCTTTATCCTTTGCAGAGTGGCAGGTGTCACTGGAGCCTATCCCAGATACTCAACAAACTCACCAGTTCATCACAGGGTCATCATTTACACACAAGATGGGTGAAATGTCTTGCCCAAGGACACAATGGCACATGATCAGGAGAGAGCGGGAATCGAACCGCCAACCCTTCGGTTACCAGACAACCTGCTCTACCCCCGCCTCCAACAATTTCAATGTATTTCTATTTACATTTTTACACAGTGTAATACTTTTGGTATTGAGGTGATGCTTTTATTTTAAATGTTTTTCCTACTGGTTTCTGCTTCAAAAGAGTTCTTTAATTTGACTTCCAAAGGTAACACCTATTTTTGACTGAAAAGCCTCTAATTCACGTTGCATTTCTGTGACTTGGAGGCTGTGTTTGGGTGTGTGTACACAGAGCAGGTGTGGGAGGTGTCAGTGCGCGCTGACCCACCCACTAACCCACCAACACACTATCATTACCAACAGATGGAACCCTGCAGATGGCACTTAGGTGGGACTGGGAGTCATGGGGGCCACAGAGGAGATGACGGACAACCTTGTAAACTGGACAGAAGACGTGAACGAAGAGGAAGTCTTACACTGGGGGGAATTTAACACCTGTGAGTTGGAGTTTTAGTTAGTTATTAGTTTGTGCTAAAGTTAATAGTTAATCTTTAATATTCTCACTAATGTAAAACGACCTATGTACTTCTATACACTTTGTACAATAATAACTGCCAAGACGGCAGCACAAAACCAGTCACACCAAAGACACAAATAAAGTGTCTTACAGTTACACACTACAGACAAACAGGAGAGGTTATAATTATACATGGGATGGGCTGTAAAGTTCTGCTGTGGAGTCACCTGTACTTGAAGGCACAAACATAGCACAGACATAAACACAGACATATGCTGTAGCAGGAATGGGACAGGAAATGAAACCATTCTACTCCAGCCTTAGAGGAGACCAGAGTAAATGCATTCTTTAATTCATAAAGGAGCAGGGCATTTACCAACTACAGTGTGACATGAAGGTTAAATGCGGTGGTTTAGCATTTATCTTCTTTCTTTGGCGGTGCTTTTCTCTCACAAACCTCACAAACCCAACATCTGGAGCCTTGAAGAAACATTTATTGAATACTGACTCTCATATAAACAATTTCACAGGGAGAGTAGACCCACTGATATAAAATCACCCACCTAATAGCTTTGGACTGAAACACTATTGTGGAATAAATGAAAATGTGTGAAAGTTGAGAGTGACAGCAGCCATTATACAGTGTTATGTTTAATATAAACTTCAGGTTATGTGATAATTTTACAGCCTGGCAAGCGATTTCTTCAACCACAGATGTGTTATGAGTTACAAACTGCATGAGATGGGCATTCATCTAGGGTGAAACACCATGAAGTCGGACACTTAGAATAAATCTCTACACTGTATTAACCTCTCATAATAGCGGGATCTGAGCACGCTCAGTGTGGGGGAAACACATGAGTGGAATGTTAAACAGTATTTAGTTAAAAGCAGCAGAGCGGCGTTTGTGTTGTCATGGTAAGAAATGCTCAGCGACGGCCCATGTGCCCCGTGTGTTCTGCTGCCCCCTTTAAGAGCAGACAGAAAAATGCTAAATATGCAGCAGTGTGACCCGGGTCCAGAGATCAGGGTTTATTTTTAGAAGAGGCGCCTCTTTTCCTCCGTTCACCTCAGTATTCTTGTTATCTGGAGAAGGCTTTGGCACCAGTACAGATATTATGGTCTGGCTCTGGCATCCTTCTCACCAGTGGGATGTGCTGTTGTGTCTCCATGGTTGTGTCAGATGCTTTTACCACTGAGACACACGTGCCAGTAGACGTCCATCCGTTCTGAAACGTCAACGTCACACTTGCCAGAAAGTCAGTGCACCCTTGGGACTGAATTAGATGCACACAAATCTAACAGTGCAAGGCCCACGACTAACTTATGGTGCCGTTATCCTGGCACGAAATGAGCTTTCAGACAGTTAGGTCCTGTAGGTGCTTTGAATCATCGCATGGGTAGGAGGCTGAAATCTCAGGCAGTCATGTGAGGGCAGACACACACATATGGTGCAGGAGATCACTCATGTCCTGTGGAGTCACCGTAATGGAGGTGGTTAAGGTTGCAGTACACTGGATATCATCTTAACATGGATAATGCACAGTGAGCTCCCGGTGGGATGATCAGTATGGATTGTGTGGCGCTGTGGGTCACTTTACAAAGGTACAGTTGGTTAACGGTGATTCTAACAACACTCATCTTTGAAACCACCGGAGACCAAGAAAAAAAAAAAAACGAAAAGAAAACAAAAAAGCCTACAGCCTACATTAAGTTACCACTGTAAATGTTGTGTTTGTTTCCTGAGCACCTTCTTCAGTCAGATACGGGGATAAACTGAAAATATATTTTTTTACCATGGCAACAGTTATAAAATGGGGAGGTAGGATTTTTTAAAAATATAAATCATGTTACAATCGGGCAGGATGTGGTGGTTAGCGCTGGTTTTTGGGTTTGACTATCAGTCAGGATGAGAGCCTTTCTGTATTGACTGTAATTGTTCATTCACCGCCATGCTTGTTTCCGGAAGGTCTTCTAATTTCCCCAACCATTAACCCGGAAAAACAGTGCTGCTTTTGTTGCATATATAGATCTATATCTAGATCTATATATCTATATCTAGATCTATATATCTATATCTAGATCTATATATCGGTGCGTGTGTATAAATTTCCTTAAATGCTAAAGATTATCATTTATTTTTTCATATTTATGTACTGATTGTGTAGATGTTCATTAAAGCGCAGAGTAAAGTTGATATTGTTATTTTATCGAAAGAAAACTGAAGAAAAACTGACATTTTGAGCAAAGGTGTCATTATCTGAACATAAACCCAGTATGTCTGTCCACTGTCCTTGATTCGACTTCATGGGTTTTACTGGTGACTCAGTGTTGTAGAAGATGACAGTGTTTCCACAGTAACTATGGAGCCTCTGAATGTCCAAATAGGTCATATCTGATGACCATGAAAAGATGAATAACTGTATTTTAAACCACTTCTTGACATGTATTGATACGACTAATGGATCAACAGGTATTAAACAGATTAGACCAGTGGATGGTTTTGGTTGACAGTGGATGTTTGGGTCTTTATGGGTTAAAAGCAGGCACGCACATATAGTTTAATTCTCCTGTCAATGCCCTTGACATGCTGATGGAGATCTGGAGTCGGTCTCTAACACCTTCAATGAAAGCTCCCATTATGTGTCTTGTGCTGATGCTAGGTGTTGTGTGTATTACGGGTAGAATGCAGAGACTGCATTTTCACTATGAATATGATAAAACGTGTTCACTTTTAAGCTGATGAAACGTTGCCACCATCTTATTAGAGGACAAGAATGCACTCGGGCAAATATAAATATAACGAGAGTTGCTTTTAATGAGAGAAATCAGCAGTGGCGAGATGAATTAACATCACATGCACCACTGCAACACATGCTCTCTGAGGCCTAATTCCAAGGTGACTTTATGGCCAATCATGAACAACTACATCATCAATCCAAACATAGTGAAGTTAAAGCATGTGACATATAGAAGCAGATTCAGGACCCCCCCACCCCTACCTGTCTCATCTGACCAGATGGACCCGCTCTCATACCCAGCCCCATTGCATCGTTACAGACTGGACCTGTAAATGGACTAGTCCACTAGTCTTAATACATCTATAGCCTGTGTGTATAATATTAGTCTTAATACATCTATAGCCTGTGTGTGTATATACTAGTCTTAATACATCTATAGCCTGTGTGTATAATATTAGTCTTAATACATCTATATCCTGTGTGTCTTAATACATCTATAGCCCGTGTGTATATATACTAGTCCTAATGCATCTGTAGCCTGTGTGTATATATACTAGTCTTAATACATCTATAGCCTTTGTGTATATATACTAGTCTTAATACATCTATAGCCTGTGTGTATATATACTAGTCTTAATACATCTATAGCCTATGTGTATATATACTAGTCTTAATACATCTATAGCCTGTGTGTATATATACTAGTCTTAATACATCTATAGCCTGTGT
>JAPTHA010168145.1:0-11684 GCA_029814585.1 Gymnapogon annona | reverse complement strand
ACACACACACACACACACACACACACACACACACACACGCCGCCCGTCCACAATGTAAACTGAATTAAAATCCGGAACTCTTACGTCTCCTGTAAAATGAAGATGGAGGAGTCATGTGGGACGTTGGTGCTGCGTTGGGCACATTAGGACCAGTGTAGGATAATGGTCTGGGCTGATTTGCATTTATATGGCATTACACAGTAATCATGGAACCAAACGGCTCCCAGCAGAGTCACGCCTGTGCTCCACTTTTATACAACTGTTGATTAAATGTTGTGTGTTATCTGCAACAAATGGAACCTCTAAAACACACACACACACACACACACACAGTTCAATTTCCATATTTGGTCTCTCACTCTTTAAGCAAATGTCAGTAACCAATGTTGCTTTCTTTAAAAACAACAATAAATGACAGCTAACGTGTGTAAAAGTGCACAATGAACACTGACAAAATACAGTTCAGTGTGTTATGGCGCCTATTTCAACTTCCTTTTGTATGAGCCCACACACCAGTGCTTGTGCGATTGGTTGGAGTTTGCGCAAACGCCGGCAGTCTGTGATTTTTGGATATTAGTGGACCACATGAGGTAATGACAGCTAAATGTCACGATATCACATCTGAGGCTGATGATGAACTTGGCGCATTTTGATGCAACATAAATAGAAAGGCGGTAAATGCGAACGGTGTGGCGCCATGTTTTCGGTTCGGGGAAGCAGGTCGCGACACGGCATTTATTAGCACACAAGCAAGCACACATCGTATTTACATACGGTCGTTAAAAATGTATATGTGTAAGAGTAAAACATTTTTCTTTTACTACATCTGCCATTAAAGCGAGCCTGAGTTCATGTAGAAATGAGTCGACAGGTTATAGGCTGAACCCCCGTAAAATCTCCGAACATCTCACTCTTTCTAAACAAAATAACGAGAAAAAACTAAATAAAGGAATACACGCAAATACATACAGCACCATGAACCCTTTTATACATAGTGGTCACTACAGTGGAACAGCTGTTTTATTAAAGTTGTTTTCTCTCAGATGAATGAGTCTTTACGTCGCAGTTGAAAAACAATCCCTAAGGTGTGTATCATAACTCATGCACGAAAGGGTTAATCAAACGCTCTTTGCCGTAATGCGAGGAAAAAGCACATTCCTTTTTCATTCATTTGCTCCAAAAACACCTCGGCTTTGTCCAGGCGTCCGTGTTCGTGCCCGACCCTGACACAGAGTTTCGTGAAAATCAATTCAGTACTTTTTCACATAATCCGCTTTCCTCAGCATTAGGAGCCGAGACAAAGGAAGCAGACCGTCCCAGCATTAATGTTTAAGTCCCTGTGGAACTAGTGGATGTCGTATCTGCTTTACAACATTTACATGTGTCCTGGAGAGTGAGGGGGGGGAGAGATGCCTGGTCTTCTCTGATTGGCTGAATCATTTGAATGCGTGAAAAGTATATAACTAAGATTCTTTTTTTTTAAGCAAATCATTTTCCAGGAAATGCCTACCTTTAACCTTTTTAATGAGGCTCATATGTAGGTGACATGTAGCGCAGGACACTTAAATCATTGATGGTAACTTTAAAGTGACATTTTTAAGAGGTTCTGGCTCCAGTACCAGGGGATGAATAACACTGCGGAGCAAATACCTTGTGAACCTACATGGATCACACAGATAAATACAAATACTGCACCTGCTGCATATTTTTCAGCACGGCTGCATTAGACAGTTATGATACGGCTCCCGACTCCCAATGCCAGATAAGCAGCGGAGCTCCTGCAGACTCCCAGTCTGCATTGTGGGGGCAGGAGGTGTCTGGGAGGTCGAGCCCGGTGGGAGCGATAAGCACACAGGACTCTCTGGAGATCTGGCTACTTCTGGATTGTTGAACCAAACCTTTTCTCAGTAACGCTTTCTCCTACACTCTCATCTGAAACACACGTGCACGGAGCCAGAGGAGCAGAGAGAACATGAAACGTACCTCCATACTCCTCCTCCTCATGTCGAGTTGAGTTTAGCCCACCGGCGCTTGTGCACCGCAACAGGAACTCCGGAAAAATAAAAAGTTATCACACGGTTCATCGTCTGACTTTGTCTTCGCATCAACAGCGCTTGCAATGTCAAACGCATATTTTTCGTCACTAACTTTTCTGACTTTGACGACGTGGAAACTGCGACTCGTCTCCAACAACAATGTAAAACGAAGGTGACAATGCACCCCCCAAAAAAAAAAAAAAAGTTTGGGTTTTATTTTCCTCGTAGATCCATCTTGTCTCCAGCGATATGCTTCTAGCATATCAAATGGACACTGGTATAATACCTGTATTTATTACCCTGAGGTTCTGAATAATGATCCTAAATTGCGCTAAGCCTTGAAGGAACTCAAGCAGATAATTATTACCCTTCACGCATGCTGTGTGACACCACTCCTCGAGCAGAAAATATCACAGGAGGTTCTTTCCAATGAAACCGAACGGGCCGATACCCACTGTGGGAACATCATCCTTCTTCTATTGTTCTACTAATGGATACTACGCCAGCTCATCCCAATGCCTCGACAGTAAGGAGCAGTGAGTCCATCGCTCACCGAGAAGTGCTACACAATACAGCGTGATCATCGGGAACCATGAAGCGAGGCCTCCCGTTCTTCTGAGTGCCGACGATGCGGTCTATCTACAGTTGCACGACTCACGGATGAAGCGTGACGATCACGGCTGGTGAGTGGATCTCCCTCGCCGACGCCCGTATAAATTGATTGCTGCTTTCGTAGCGTCTCGGGCAGAGAGACTTGTAGGAACGTGCCAAACTCAGCTGAAGGCGTGAGTGTTGCAGAGTCATCAGGTGCGCAGAGTCTTAATGAACCACTCCGACTGCACGCGCCGCAAGATCAGCGCGGCCGTCTGCCAAGACTCTGATTAACACGCAGCGCGACTGACAAATATCTGGGGATAAAAAAATTAAGCGCGGGAGATTAAAGGACTTATTATGTATTAAGTCTGAATGGTTTTAACACTGGAGATAAAAAAACAACAAACAAACAAACCCCTGTATGATGTAACCTGACGCAACAAAATAGCGCCACAATGGCTAGCGGCTTAGCTAAAAATGTCAGTGCCGACACATATATGACACACAACGTGAAACATGTCCATCTCATCCATGTATCTGTAGAGGAAAGAAAAGTACACTTTCAACATGTACGAGCTTTGGTCTGAAGAGACACAACAGGAAGTGAATTCAGCAATGACAATGCCCACAAAACACAATGGGGACTTCCTAAAAAACAGAGGTACTGCGGAACTAACACGTATTTGACATAAGCGATACAGTTATGATGTGGCTCTTGGTCTGATCTTCAGTGTTTGTGTGTCCAACCGCAACAGTTAGTGTGTGTACAGAACGAAACAACATTTGTAGCATTTGTACATTGAGTGAATAGAGCGGCTGTCTTTTACACAAGTCAAGGTCTCTGTACGGTCAATAATAATGTGTGATACGCGTCCACGTAATATTCTGCTTGTTTTGATTCAAACAGGGACAACATCTCCAGTTCGTTAGCGAAATCTTGCCATTTATTTTTTGGTGATGACTTTTTTTCCTCTCCATTTAACCCTATCCCAAGGCCTTTATCACCATTTTTTGACCATTTTTGTTGAAATTTCATTTCATTATTGCTTGTGCTTTTATCTCAATTAATCAGTTAGTGTGTATATTAACGTATATATTATATGAATTATATGAACATATTAGTCTAACAGACGGGTAGTGACTGTTGCAGCGTAGGTATAAATGACACGTACAAATGAGTATAAAGCCTAAGTTTGTTCAAATTTGATTCCATGTACCTCGGGGTAGACGTCAGGAGAATCGTTTTTTTTCCGAGAATAAAACCTTGAAGCCTTGTTTTGCCTCGGTGAACAGTATACAGCGCTGTGCAAATGTTACGGCGCAAACAGCTTTCATGTCAAGGACGGGGCAGGATGTGTAGATGAGACCATCAATAACCCGAGGTCAGGGGTCAGCTACTGTGTGTCCATCATTAGCCAAGTGTCCTTTGACCAGGCAGTGAACCCACATCCATAGTAATGTCTTGTCAGTGTATGGAGGCGTCTCCGTTAAAGAGCGGCCCCATTTTAAAGTGCTTTGCGTTTGCATTCTTACGGTTCGGTGCCGTTATCCGACACGCCGTCGCAACATTTCACCGCAGCATTGTGTAAATAATCCGGGTATAAAAAAAACCCATCACCGTGGAGTAGAACACTGTCATTTTTTTTTCTCTCTCTCTCTCCCCTGGCTTTATTTTGAAAAATCCATTGAATGGATAATGCGCAGTGCGATGTTTGTCACCTCCAGCTAATATTAGAGTTATTACCGCCAGGCTAAACTGGGAAGGCATGTGCATGACAGGACGCTGATAAAACTGAAGCAGAGCGCTTTGAGGACCAAAGGGCAAACACACAAAGTGCCTCGCTGATGGGAACGGGCTGATGAATACCTCTGGATTTCATACTTGTCTGAATTCAAAAACCTGACTGGCTGAGTGACTTCTTATTAGAAAATGCCATCGTACATTGACTGGCACTTTTATTAACCTTCCAAGACCTAAAACAGCTGCTGGCTAACCCAGAACAGAAGCATCTTACTGATCTGAGACATTGTGCGGCTTTTGGACTGTTTATTTTTTTTGTCAGTTTCGTCAGGTGCGTTTGTGCATTCCACCTGAATAACCATCAAGTCCATAGGAAACTACAAATGACATGGAACTACAACATGCTGACACATCATCCTTTCCCAGTCTGTCTAGGGGGAACTCTGGATATATAGCTGTAGAACTGTATATTACTATGTAACAAAAAGAGTATAACTATAGAACTGTATATTGAACTGTATATTACTATATGACAATAAGGGTATAAATCTAGAACCGTATAACTATAGAACTGTATATTACTATATAACAATAAGGGTATAACTATATAACTGTATTACTACATAACAATAAGGGTATAACTATAGAACTGCATATTACTATATAACAATAAGGGTATAACTATATATCTTTATAACTATTGATCTGTATATTACTATATAACTGACGTTGTCTCTTTATTGATCTTTACTGTTGCACTCAGTCTGTTCTTTTATTTTCTTTATTTGTATTTATATATTTCTATTATTATGATTTACTCTTATTTTTCATCATATTTACAGTATCTCTCTGTGTGTGTCTTATCTTATATGTGCTGCTGTAACCTGAAATTTCCCCGTAGGGGACTAATAAAGGGATCTAATCTAATAAACTTTAACAGAAAAGAATGGGCAACTCTAAATAGAGCAAGAGTCAAGGTAGGAAAGACAAAAGATAATCTCCAAAATTGGGGCCTTGAAAACACTCCGAGGAGATCACGACCTAAGGGAGGCAAACAATACTGCCCTGCAATGGATACATTTCTACTGCGACAAGATATGATTTTTGTCAATATGTCATAGTAATTCTGATAATGTGCATTTTCCAACTTTTCCTGGAAATTTCCCCCGAGCTGGATGAATAAAGGAATCTAATCTAATTTCAGGAGCTTTCAGATGTTGAGAGGTAATGAAAATGGAAACGCCATCAACATCTGCCACATTGTTTCACCAGTAACGCCAGGTGACAGGCTCTTATAGTCACCTTATCATACGTTTTGGTTGAAAAAAAAATAAATCTTTGTCCAATTAATTTTTCTCTCTCATATAATAATACAAATTTACTCTGAGCTTTAATGACTGGCTGGATATCAAAGTTGGTAAGGCACTGGTCTGGTGCATAGGGGACCTGGGTTTGATTCCAGGTACGAGCGTCCAGTAGGTTGTGTCAGGAAGGGCATCCGACGTAAAAACTCCTGCAGAATCAAATAAGTGAATTGGATTCGCTGTGACGACCCCGAAAGGGAAAAAAGCCGAAGAAATCATCATCATCTTATGTGTAATTTTGGAATTTCACAAATTCATCCCAAGGACCGGATTGGAACCTTCGGTGGGCCGCGTTTGGCCCCCGGACCACATGTTTGACACCCCTGGTCTATGTTGTACAAGAATTCAATTGTTGTATATCTGTTCTACTCTGTTTTTCTACTTTTGTATTCTGCTGTGTATCTGAAATTTCCCCAAGTGGGACAATTCAAGGTATATCTAATCTAATCTAATTGTATTAGTCTGGATGATCTCCTCAGATAGTTTATTTGTGAGTTTGTTTTGTCCTCATTGGCTGTAAGTCAAAGGCAGCGGAGGACAGATTATAAAACAACTCAACACGGACTCAGCAGCTGATTGATTTGGACGTAGGTTACTTACATGTCCTGAGAGGCATGCGACTAAACAAAGCGGATACATTGATGGAGACTCGCAGACAGGCTGACAAATAAAGGAGTCCCGGTTAAAGGCAGACAGACATGCACAAACCAGAACACAAGAGCACTTTGCTGCATCACGCTGACAGCCCTGCGTGCTCAAGAGCCAACTTTAGCTAAGTGGTGTGCAGCTATGTGTGTGAGTGTTTGTGTGTGTGTGTGTGTGTGTGTATGTGTGTGTGCGCGTGCATGCGACACTGTTTTTGCAACCCAAGGCCTCGAGAGTAACAGTAGCACTAGCTTATGGAGGTTCAACGGGACTGATGGGAGGGAGTGACAGGCAGAGAGTAAAACAAAAGACAGAAGGGCAGAGGAGGGGGGGCAGGGGACTACAGGAGGTCCTCAAGTTACGAACACATTTCGTTCCTACGCTGGCGACGTAACCTGAATTTCCGCATGTCGGAATAAACCCTATAATACCCCCGAAATATCCCCTAAATATTCCAATAAATAAAGCGTCTCGCCTTTCTCCTACCTTTTGATGATATCCAGCTTCGTTTCCATCGTGGTAGATTTCCTCTTGGCTGGACCAGCATCACTAGAAGATCCTGCTTACTGTTTTGGGGCCATTATGTGAAAAAGGAAGGTGGAAAATGCGAGGATACCGAGAAAATTCCAATGTACCAAGTTATGTAATTCCATAACAAACACTTGGCTACTTTTAGACACAGATTAAATATTTGAAGTGTGCATCTTGTGGACATTAGAAGAGTGTTGCGCTGAATAACCAATGGATGGTATTTGGGTTTTATTTTCTTTAATATTTTTAGCTTTGTCGTCGTTGTTGAGCATTGCAAATCGTCATCTCTTAACCCTCTTATTCTCGGCCAGTCCTTGCTTCTCCGAAAACTTTCACCTTCCATTTGTGCCAAACTCTTTGTACGGACTTTGGGTCTCTGGCCAAACTCTCTGTGTTGACAAGGATATCCCAAGTCAACGGGCCGATGGCCGGGCAGTTGGTGAGCACATGCTCTCCTGTTTTGTCCCCCATCCCACATCTGTGGCCTAGGGTTGTGTCTTCGCAGCCGATCTTGTGCTACCAGTATCGAAGATCTGGAAGATGGTCGCTGCGCAGACGAATAAAGGTCACCTGGTCTTGTCTACTCAGGAGTTTCTCGTCTGCTCGGTTCAGACGCTCTCCCCTCTCACTGTAGATCACCTTAAGTCTTGGTGTCGTAACGAGCTCTCTGCTGTTGTTGTTGTCACGTGTCTCACTTGCAGCACTTTGCACATCTCGGCAGAATTGTCACAGCTCAGTTTTTTCAAAACTCTACGGCCTGAAGTGATGGGCAGAGCCGGGCGTCCCCGAAGGACATCCGGGGGACCTCCTGTGGGAGTCCAGGGACGCCGGGTCTGGGGTCGCGGGACACATTCAAACACTGCAAGAGTCGCCACGGTCCGGACCTCGAAACATGGACACTCTACTCAATGGGGCGAGTGGAGACAAAATGGATGGACAAGACTCAGGCGTCATAAAGTCGAAAACGGCGTAGGTCGAGTACCGCGTACCCCAAAGACCTCCTGTACTCCTGCCGTGTCTTCAAACCTGCCATCAGAGAGTGAATGGGGCGACAGCTTGTTGAAAAAAAAAACACAAACACCCTTAACGATCCAAACCTCCACCAGCGACCACATACTGATCTGACTGAACCTGTTGATCCACTAATCCTGTCAATGCATGTAAAATACAGTTATTCATCTGTTCATGGTCATCAGATATGACCCATTTGGATGTTGAGAGGCTCTGTAGTTGCCGTGGAGACATCGATTCACCAGTAAAACCCATGGAGTCAGATCAATAACAGCAGATGGACACACAGGGTTTATGTTCAGTTCATCACATGTACCTGAGAGTGAACAGGTCTGTTTTTTTTTCTTCAGTTTTCTCTATTTTGATACAATAACCTTTGAATTTACTCTGACTTTTCATGAACGTCTAAAATACAGTATAATATCGGAAACTACATACAGTATTTAAGAAAAACAGTTAAATATGGTGCTAAATGCTAAATATGGTGGGTGACAGTAATTTATCTTCATATTGTAACAAAGATGTCAAGTAGTAGTGTTTTATTAACCCAGCTCAATGGACACAACGGGGGGGGTCATTGAAAAGCAGACTACCTTGACTCACAGTACAAGGAAAATAAAAACATTTAAATAATCGTCCTATTAACACGAAGGTACATTATACACACATTACTATTATAAACAAGAACAACATTTCTTCTAACAATATAAACATAAAGTTTTCCAACTACTTTGCCCCAAAGCATGCTGGGAAAATCCCAGCTGTTCCCCAGCACGTCACAATATATTTACTTTATTTATAAATTTATTTATAAACGTTTATTTTATTTATATATGCTTAAAGTATAAATATAATAAAGTATGTATATATATATATATATATATAGACAAATACATTCATATTTATATATATATATATATATGAATGGCTATTTGTTTCAGACACAAACTATACATCAGGTATCATAGGTCATATGTATACTTTATTTATTTATTTTATTTACTTCACTTGTTTATTTATAAATGGAGATAAATTGCTTAAAGGAAGTTTTAAATCAAGAGAAGAAAACTTATGTGGGAACTGATCCAAAAGTGGCTCTGGGTCTTAATGGTTTAAAGGGAGCCTCCATTCCTCTTCCTCCTGATTGTGATCTTAATGTCATGATTCTGTATTATCAAGTTGTTTTTGTGCATAGGCTTTTATTTTGTTATGTTCCTGTTTTGTCTGCGTACTTCCTTGTGTGTCTCTAGCTTGACCCCAGGATCCCTACGCATCTGTGACTTGTCTTAATTATTTCCCATTGTTTGTCATCAGCCCTTTTCCCCTCTGTATTTAAGGTCCGCGTTTCATCCCGTTTTGTCAGACTTTCTTTGTACACCTCGTCGTCTTGCTGTTCCAGACTTCATAATCCTTGTCCTGTGTTCCTGAATTGCTTTGTAGTGTTTTTTGTTGTATTGTCTCGACATGTATAGTCTTGTTGAATGTTTCTTGTTTTTATAAATTTATTAGATTATACCTCAGTAGAGCGATTTTGAGTTTGGTTCTTAGCCTTTTTTTTCTTAGTACTTTTCCTCGTTATGAGTGATTTTTATGTTTCAGTTTTGAATTGATTATTTTCCCGTTGTGGGTATTTTCTGTTTAATTATTAAGAGTAACTTTATTCCCATGTTTTCTGCTGCGCTTTTTGTTGTATTTCCTAATTAGCTCAGTTTCAATCTAGTACCGTTAACTAGTGAATGTTCTGTGAGAACTTAAAAATAAAATCCTTTATTTTGAAAATTTGAAAATCCACATCTGGGTCTTCTTTCGCAGAGCGTACCATAACACTTGACTCACTAACATTACGCTCACAACGTTTATGTTACACCAGGGGTCTCAAACTCACTTCAGTCCAGGGGCCACATTGAGGCACATTTGATGTGAAGCGGGCCAAACAAGTAGAATAGTAACAATAATAATAATTATTATTATTATTATAATAAGAATAATAACAATAACATAATAATATATAACTGACATATAAATAATGTCAACCCTGAACTTTTCTTTATGTTTTAAAGTAGGAAAAAAAAACCCAGTAAAATGACATGATGAAAATGTTTACGTCTAAAAACCATCCTTGAATGCAAAAGGAATAGACACGATCAAATTAAAAAGTGTCATTTTAACAATATTCTGCTTCCATTGATCATTTTCCCACTTGCGTGACGGCTGATACATCACAGTGGAGCTACAAATACACAAAACATTGTTCAATGTCTTTAGCCATTTCAGCTTGTTTGTATTTTGTTCTGGTTTTTCACATTTTTTGTCAAATTATACTTTGTTTGACTGTAAGTACATGTAAACCTTTGGAGTTGTGAGTATTTATAGGTTATTATGGGATGTATTGTACTATTCTGACCCACCTGAGATTAAATTGGTCTGAATGTGGAACCTGAACTAATGTTATTGTTAATACCTTCAGCGTCACTTTAACATTTCACAAATTCATCCCAAGGGCCAGACTGGACCCTTGGGCGGGCCGGATTTGGCCCCTGGGCCGTATGTTTGACACCTGTGCCTTAAACTTTCTGGACTGAACCTGTTATTTTCAGTCAAAATAGCAGCTTTGTGAATAAAGTAGACCACGCAGCACACAGCGTCCCTGTCACAGAAATCCAACCGGGTTTAACTTTAACTTGTCACACATCCGTCAATTATTGCATATTTTGAGTTTGAAGGGTAAAATTTCTATTAAAAAAAACAAAAAAAAACAAAAAGAGAAGAAAGGAAAAAAAAGAATGTGTCATTCCAGCTGGAGGGGAGCAAAAAAAAAAAATTCAAGGATGTAGCTCGGAATATATCTGCGTTATCTAACGTGCTTGTTATGTATTCTGATCTTAATGTAGTCCATAACTTCCTGTTTTGCTGGCGGGTAACGCTTTGCAAAATGCTTTTTCATCTGATATTGTAGTTTGTGCACTTGTACCACGTCGCAGTTGCCTTTGGTCAGGAAAGTTGCTCAGCTTTAGTCGGATCACTTGATTTTTTTAATTTTTTTTTTATATATATATCTTTCAGCTAAAACGTTATGCGATCAAGGCTTTTACGTCCAGTTTTGTTAAGGCAAGACATTTTGTTAGGGGGGGAAAAAAAAAAAAAAAGACACTGTTTATGTCACCCGCTGAAAATCTTCAACGTGGTTGACGCAAATCACCGATTTGCCTCGCAACGATTGAACTGGAGTCAAAAGTTATAAAATTCTTTGTCGCTGCGATCAGAGACATATTAAATTAAAAAAAAAAAGAAAGAAAGAAAAAGGAACCAAAAAAAAAAAAAATAGGAGTCGAGCAGAAATAATAAAGGTGGGAGGGAAATATGAGTAAGAATTGCCGTGGAGAAAAAAATGAGGGGAACACAGTGAGGACGGAAGGACGAGCGGAGTTAAGTGGCTGTAGAGAGCCATGAATGCTTTCATTCATTCCTTAGACTGCAGTCGTGTGGAGAGAGGGAGGCAGTGATGGAGGGAGACGGAGGGAGACGAGGGCGGCGGCGGGAAGATTTATCTGCGCTGGTGTAGTTTATGGTGCCGTTGGTGTTTGACACGTTGTCGCAGCGTCATATCCCGGGATTTAAAATGAATCTTTATTACAAGAAGACTCCGGGATTTCTCTTGGATGTTAGCAGCTGGATATGAGTTGTAGTGACATATTTGAATACTAAGTGAAAAAGAAAGAAAGAAAAACCTTATTACTGGATAATGAGTCAGATCCAATGATA
>JAPTHA010168137.1:15897-30223 GCA_029814585.1 Gymnapogon annona | reverse complement strand
TTGGTTCCACGGGGACCAGTTTGGGATATTTCCTGATTGTGGTTCCTCATGCAGAACATTTTGTTGCTCAGTGGATGTGAGATATTGAGCTCCCTGCGGCACTCCTCCAGTGTCACATAGACCAGGTCCTGGTTCCCACTGTGGGCCGGTCTGGGGGTGATCCCCAACCTTCCGGAATGCATCAGGATGTTTTCACTGAAGTCCTTTGTGGGCAGGCATAGGTGTATGAGGGCTGAACTGAACTTGACCGGATGAAGCAGGAGGAGCAAGGCGAGGTCATAGTCTCGGTGTTTGACTTTAAAGCGGTCATGGATATGGATCGCTCGAAGAGGGAAAGCGTGCCTGTGGTTTCCTAGGAAACGACAAACCCCTTATAATATGACAGTTACACCTTGTAGTGGATTTTTGAGCACTTATTATTACAGTTATTACCAAAGCGCACAAATACATCAGACGGTTGGACTGTTGGCGTTAGCCTGGAGATGATGCAATGTGCAGACGTTAGGATGGAGTGATGGTTGAGGACCACACCTGCACATAGCTCCTCCCCCTTGTTGTTTAGCAGTATTACCTTGAGACAAAAACAAACACATAAGAAAGATCAGAACACGGACTGGGAGACCTTGCATTTTTCCTTTAAGACCAGGCGACGTTTGATTGGCTCAGCTAGGTTCAATCCCAAGACCTAATGTCCGGATTTGCCTCAGGTTTGGATCATCACAGCAATGAGGTGTTATGTGTATGATACCCAATGGAGGTGCTCACCTGCCAAGGACAGTTTCTATGGTGACATGTGGACGCCATTGTGTTGACATCAGGGATTTGTCCACATGGAAATGCAACTGAGGACATACACAGTCTAGTATTGAACCTTCTGCTACCAGGGTCAAACCAACCATCTCAATATGTTTTGTATATTTTTGTGGGTGTCAGACCTTCAGGCAGGCAGGTGCGTCCATCAGTCTGTAGTTTGAATCCTGGCAGGCAAGAGCAGGTAAATGTATATCCAGAAACTGTACAGAGCTGGTGACAAACTGTCGGACCTTCAGTTGGACACTGCATTACTTCTGAAACAGTTCACATACAGTCACTTATAATCATGTGGATTATGTTTTTTGTGAAGGTGGGAGTTGTTGGGGGACAATGGACAATCTCTGTCCAAACTGGTCTGACCTGGTTCGGTTTGTGGTGCAGTGGCTGGTCCTCCTCCTTCGTCCAGGCTACTCAATGGTTCCAGTTCACAAACTGGTCCAAAATAGGGGTCAGCGCAGGAGCATGTGAACCCCCCGACCTGGTCAGTACAGTTACCCCCTTGGAGGCAGGGGTTGGACTCGCACTGGTCCCCATCTGACCATCAAAAGAACCAGTCAGAGTCTGGTAACAGGTGTGGACAAAGGAAAAGGGTCCTGGCTAAAGGTTGGGTTCTCACCATAGTAAACGGTCCAGAAGGTGTCCTGTGGAGGCAAACGGACATCAGGTCACAACCTCAGGGTCAATGGCAGATTGATCACTGGCACCCCCATCCCCCACATTTGAAAATGTAGGGAATACTGAGAATACTTACATACTGGGGTATACACCAATACTACTCTACCCTGCCTTTTTTGGTGTCTATTAACATTGTTTTCTGGATGTAACATTTATTCCTGTGGGTTTGTTTGTACGTAAATTTTGTCACCCCGAGGCTCTCCTATTTCTAAACACACAACAGTCCTCCACCATCCATACATATATGAACTAAACACCATCACAGACAAATGAATAACAACAGGAGGGGAGCAGAACTAAAGCTGTTGGACAGAAGACAGGTAACACTGAGACAGGAGAGGCTCAGGCCCATGGCGGATGGAACAATGGGGTGAAGCAGGAGGGGAGCAAGCAATGACGATGATGGCAACAGGGGAGCCTGGCCCATGGCTGGAGAAACCAAGGATGACCTGCAAAGACATAAAGCAGAGAGACTTCGGGGAAGAAGTTATGTCAGTAACAAGTATTTGCTGGCATATGGATAGAGAAGAACATTAGAAGAGACTGGTCAGAGAGGAGAAGCAGAGTGGACATCAGGCAGGAGAAGGAGCGAAGAAGTGCTTGTGATGTGATTAAGATGAAGAGAGAGTTGGATAGAGGGGGAGGGGCAGAGATGAGATCAAACAGGAGGCGAAGTGGTCTGTGGGGGCTATAGAGGTCCATGGTGGTCTGTGGGGGTCTGTGGTGGTTCTTACAGTCTTCTCTGTGTCTTCAAAGCACTCTCGGGCCTCCTCGTAGCTGCAGATCTCTTCATAACACTCCCGTTCCAGGTTCCCCTGCAGGATCTCCTCCACCAAGAACATGTTGGCCCGTTTGGACCGAATAAACACGGTGTTGGCCTGCGATGCCGACTGCAAAACTATGAACAAGCCACAATAGACCCTCTACAGTCAGAACATCAACCACACCCTCTACAGTCAGAACAGGAAGTCCACTATGGTTTTATGTCAACATCAGCAACCTGCTCACAGTTCTGAGTCTCAGTTCTCCAGGCAGGTGTATGTTTTAGTCACTAAGATCTGATCTGCTCCTCATATTCATTTTGCCCTTTTCCCTTCCGGGGTTGCCACAGCGAATCCAATTCGCAATTTGATTTGGCAGGAGTTATTACGCCAGATGCCCTTCCTGACACAACCCACTGGACGCTCTTACCAGGGATCGAACCCGGTATCCCCTAACCAGCCCGGTGCCTTACCAACTGGGCTATCCAGCCGTATGCTCCTCATATATAACTTGTCAAACAGACTTTAATTGTAATGTTTAATTTACATTATTCTGTTTGATTTCAATATAAGTGAATGAAACAACTGACACGTTTGTGAATCCTTCAGTTAAAATACAAAAACAAATGAAACAGAATGAAAACTAGTGGAATAAAATTAAAATATTTCATCATTTTAGTCCAATGTTATTCCATAGCATGTTTCCCATGCTAACTCTTGAGGGTTAGAGTTAGCATGGGAAACAACGGGTTAATGACTGTTTAATCTAGTCTATAAAGGAAGTCGAAGTCTAATGAGTCTCTCTGGACCAGCTACCAATTAGAATCACTTAGTTATTATGTTGGTTAAAGTCGTTCAACAGTAAACAATAATGTTAATCAGTGAGTTGACTAAAACCTGCAGAGGTCAAAGGTCTTACCATGTCCATGGACCTGAAGGAAGCAGACGAGGATAAAAGACAGTCGACAGAAAAGCAACATGATGTCGACGGCCACGACACTGACTGAACTGAGAACACACCTACATACACACGCACACGCACGCAGTGTGAATCACTGCTGTTTCAGTAAAAGACAAACACAACAGTACTTTCTGTCTAACGTTCCTTCCACCAGCGTCATGTTGGGGTAAACACTGAATTGGACTCTGGACACAGGTCCCGGCTTTAACCTCCATGACCTCTGTGGTCTGAAAGACTGGTCAATAAACCCCCAGGATTAAACATTAAACACATTCGTGGGCATGATTTACCATCCAGGTTGAAACCCTTTATACCACGTTTGGGAACAGGGACCTTTAGAACCAGTTTGGTCGGTGATTTTAAAGTAGTTGTCCACATTAAAATCAAGGCCAGACAGTCACTCTCCATGATGTTTTGACACTTCTGATGTAGAAAAGTTACCAATAACAACCAAAATATTTGGAGAAATGTCAGTGGCCCTGTATACAGGGATAGTACATGATGTACATGTTATCTTTTTATGTATTTTGAGAAATTTTTAATGAAAACAATTCAGTCGCCTGAAAAAGTAAGCATCATGTCATTAACCCATTTATCTCATTGGTCCCTTTTCCACAACACTTCTGTCGCGGGTATACAGTATTTCACCTTTATTCCAGAACAGAGTCTGTGTACATGTAGCGGTGAATCATTTGGTTCCATCTCTGTAACTCTTCTAGAGGTAGTAACAGATGTGGTAAAGGTGGAGTCAGGGTTCCGGAATGCTGTGTAAAACGAACACCTCTCATTCTGCAAACAAGGCCTGACCTCTTGATGACATATTTCATGTGGGATCCTTCCACTGGGGGGATTAAAAATGAGCGCTGAATGTAAATAACCCTTAGTTCTGTAGGACAGTTTCACGGTCCAACTTTGTGAACCACTTTGTGGACAGCCCTTTCCTGTTCTTTTTTAAAAATGTGTTTATTTTTTTATCAGACAATGTTATAATTACATTCATACACAAGACAACATTCCCAACCTACAATGGCATGGTCAGAGACAGCAGACAAAACGCACACAAAAACAAAACATAAAACAGGTACAGAGTGACAAAAAAAAACCCCCGCATAAATAAGTGAACCGCATGAGTCACAGAGAGAAAATTGTTGACCTCACACTTTCTAAGTCTTACAAGTCCTGCGATATCAAGATCTGAACCAATGTGATGCACTGATAAATTTTCCATGTACAGTCAAACCTCAGTGCTCAACCGTAATTTGTTGAACACCGATTTGGTCGAGTACCGAATTAATTTTCCCCATTTGAAATAATAGAAATAGAATTTAATTCGTTCTTGAGTGTGGAATTGCTTCCCATTTTATAACTGTAAAGTTATTTATACATCAAATTAAACAGAAATAAAGTAACAATAACAAATTGTATGTAAATAATAGTAACATATATAGAATATTCATTCATTCATCTTCCAAACCTGCTTTATCCTTTGCAGGTTCGTGGGAGTCACTGGAGCCTGATACCTAAGGGCAAAGGTGGGGTGGGGGACCCTGGACAAGTCGCCAGTTCATCATAGGGTATAACCAATGTCATTTTTTTTCTTAGGTGAACAGTTGATGGTGTGGGTGGATGAGGAAGGAAGTCATTGCTTGGAAAGGGAGTCCCCCTCAAGCAATACGGGTAGAAATATGCTTACCACTTTCATACTTTTGTATGAGTTCCTTCTTGATTTCGATAGTGGTACGCACAGTTTTACGTTTCACACCATCACTGTTACAGCTTTTCTTCAGAGACATTATTCCAAAGTCAAAAATAAATCAACAAGCAACGCACCCACACAATTTGCCATCCGAATAATACGGAGACCACACGGCAAGTCGGCAGACCGCTTCAGTCGCTCGGGTATTGTCGGGTGGCCGAATAAAACATCTGGGTGGCCGAGCAGAGCCGAATTCAAACTCCGGGTTTTTGTCCGGCCACTGGGTTAGGAAAAATTCTAACTTTTGGTTTGAGTACCGATTTCTTCCAACTGTGAAAAGTTCGGGTATCGAGGTTTGACCGTAGTTTAAAAAATGGTTGCCATGTCTTGTAAAACATTCTACTTCTTTTTTTTCATCCAGTGGGTTATTTTCTCCAGGTTCACACAAATGTTGACTTCTTCAATCACATCTTGGTTGGAAGAGGAGGTCTAACTCCTATTTTCCAAAAAAAAATTTGTTAACGATTGTCAACAGAATTTTTGTCAGTTACTTAGCACAGTTTGAGACAATTTGAACTTAGTTAATTTCCCTAGTTGACAGACTTCAGGGTCCAGTGGAGATGTGACCCCATGGTTGTACATACCTGCTGCCAAAACCTCTGTAATTTAAGACACTGCCAGGTATAACAAAGGAATGTTCTTTCCTCTGTACCATAATGGCGATATGTTACAATTAAATTTATGTAATTCATGTGGGGTGATATAGGGCTGATGAAGGAAGTTGAATTGGATCAGTCCATATTTAGCATTTAAAGTAGAGGTGACTCCATCTTTACAGAAATTCCTCCATAACTGTTCTTCAGTGGTAATTCCTCGATCCCCTTCCCATTTAGCCCTTGCTCTATCTCTATCTTGTATCACAATAGTTGACATAAGGGTTGTATACATTCTTGAGATAGTTCTAAAGAGTGTTTTTTCAGCATGGCACAGATGTTCAATTGGATACTTTGGAGGTAGATTACAATTTCCATTTTGCTAAACCCTGATAACATTGTGTAGCAGATAACTGAAGAAGCCCTTATTTGTCAGTTTAAACCTGTCTTTTAACTGCTCTAAACACATAAAGTCTCCGTCTTTGTAACAGTGTTCTATACGAGAAATAGCTTTCTCCTGCTAGTTACCACTGAATAATCATGGGAAGTAATCCATTTTCCCCATAGTGAAGTTTTAGGAGAGAGAAACCCTTCTATCTTAATCTCTAGGAAACGGAATCAAGTCAACTGGACAGAGTTTTATCTTGAAGACATTTCTCCCCTTATCCAAGTGGCTGCATGAGTTTATGAAGGACTAGGCTGGCTAGTCTCCCTTCCATCGTAAACATATCATGGAGTTTATACCAAACTTGCATTGAATGGTCGATTAAGGCGTTTTAACCCCATTTATACAATAGATTCATTGGTGTCATCTGCTCTTTCATCTCTATCCTTTCAATACCAACCCATGAAAGACGGGGGGGCCGTATCAAACATCTCAGCCAGAAATCTGGCTTGAGCAACGTATTTGTACAACTGAAAGTTAGGGACTTACAAACCTACATCCTCATAGTTCGGGGTTAGTCTATCCATGCTACTGTTTGGCATCTTACGATGCCATATGAATGTAATTGTTTTTTTGTGAGAGGAAAAGAACGTCATTGGGATTTTCATCATATAACATACATTCACGTAACAAAATCTATAAGCATCTAGGCCCTTATTTTGTTGTTTCAGGATAGCATTTCCGTTTCATGTTTGGGGTTTTGATTGTAGGTTGCTTGACTGTTCTGTTAGGTAGCTGTGTGTGATGGATAACACCTGCCGCTACTTTGTTAGTCAGCACCGGTCTTAAAGTTGCCGCATCAACTCACCTCAGCACCAAAGAGTTGTTCTCTGTTCTTTGTGGTAACAGCGTCAGACTACTACATCAACAAATTATGTTTAAGTTCTCCCTGCTGCTTCAGGCAACTAACCTGTGTGTCTGTTTTTTTTTTCATTACCTCCAAATCGATGCCCCTCTGCCTTCGCCATCCCCAGACTCAGTCTTATCATCCTTTTGAGTTTTTGCACATTTCTGAATTTTGTTTGTGGAGTAATTCTACTCACCACTTGAAGTCGAAGCCAGACAGCAGCTATACCACATGTTTATCAAGGTTATAACCCCCCCCCAAAAAAAATAAAAAGCTGCATGTTCCCAGTATTTCCTAGAGTTGAGAAAGAGAGTGTTCAGGGTTGGTCAGAAATGAAATAATATCATCATAATATCATAGTGAAATGTTGTGTACACTAATGCTAACCTTGGAGCCACTTATATTAGGGCTGTTTCTAATAGTCTCCACCAGCAGTTCAATTGCTTGGCTGGCTTGATCCCCCTGTCTGTTGCCTCTATGAAGGCAGAATGGGCAGTCCCTTCCTGTTCAACATGATGTTCATAAATACAGGGATGAGTGGGTGGGATCTGTAAGAATTAGACTGACCTCAGTTTGATAAATCACTTTTGGGAGCATTAGAGAATGGGATCCAGATCCCTGTCATTAAGAACATCCAGTCAGAGATGCGAGAAGCCCCTGACCAGACTTAGACTGACCAGATGATTCCCACCACTGCTGTGTCATTGGCAAACTTCATGATGTGGTTAGTAGTGGACTCAAGACACAACCCAGGGTGATGACAGCCGTCGTAGAGATGATACCTGAAACCCACCTTCACAGACTGAGGTCTGAGCCAAGAAGGAGCAGCGTGTATACTAGGAGCTGTGGGATGATGGTGTCCAACAGCATCAACACATATGCACCTTTCCTTCCAGATTCTCTAATCTCAGATTAATTTTCAGCGGTGTTGGTGTCCTCTGTGGAGCTGTTGGAGTGATAGATGAAATGCAGGAGGGAGTCTGGAGATGATGTGGTCATTTCCCAGCTTCTCTACACACTTCATCATGATAGGGGTCAGTGCTGCATGGTGGTAGTCATTGAGGGTTGTTTTATGCACTGGTACAATTATTGCCATCTTTAAACATGATGGTAATTGAGCCTGGTGCAGCTAGGTGGTGAAAATGTCTCTGAGAATTCCACCTTGCTGGTCACTGCATTACCTTGAGCATCCGTCCCATTATGTTGTTGGGGCCGTGGCCATTCAGGTTTTCACTTTCTTTAGGGGTCTATCTGGATCCAGACAGAGACACTGTTCACCTGGCCAAGGAATGGATTTTCTTCCGGGAGTGGTGTTGATCTCCTCAAACCTCTCAAAGGAGTTATTGAGTTTGGTTAGAAAGGGGATGTCACTTTATAAAGATAAAAATTAATTTCATTTTTATTTGATTTGAAATCAGAGCCTTTTGGATTTGTATGAGTGATTCAATTGAGGTTAAATTAAGTCCAGAAACACACATTGACTTAAATGTCGCTTATCACTAGAGTTTGTACTTTGACATTAAGTTGAAGGGTTTTGAGTTACAGAAGTGATGTTTAATGTATCTGTAAATATTTGTACAATATTGCATCATCCCTACTTCCTCTAAACAGCCTGTTATTTCAATTTACTGATGTAAAAAAAAATCACATTCTCTTGTTTATTTATTTGGTTTATATTCACATATAAAATGCTTATTGTTTCTCTTGACTGACAAAAATACATGACATTAAAAACTGTTTATTGACAGTTTCACAGGATTTTACTTTCAGTATCATCAGTATAATCTTGTTCATTATTCAGTGTTTTTTTTTTTTGAGAGAATTACATTTATATTTCAGATACCGCTTTACTTTATCTTCTTTTTTTTATATTCTACACAAACTCTTACACTTAGAGACTTGCTGGAAGAGTATTTAATGGAGGTTAACATGAGTACATACTGATGCTTTAAAGGTCTTAGTGTTACAGTTCCTTAAAGGCACTGTGGTTTTCCTGGCCCCTGGTTATGGTCTTAGAGGTACAGGGTCTTAAAGGAGCCTTGCTGCAGCGCCTGGCGTTTGTTCCTGTTTTTGGGCATCACTGCCTGCATAGATTCTCGGATCCAGCGGATGTACTTGGACACCTGGGTGTAGACACCGTATTTTCCTTTTGCGGCACATCCTTCACCCCAACTCACAATGCCAGTGACGAAGTAGGTGTCATGGTACCGTGTGACGTGCGGGCCACCGCTGTCGCCCTGGCAGGCATCCTTCTCGATTATGTCGTAGCCAGCGCAGAACATGCGAGGCGAGATCCGAAATTTGGTGGATTCTATACACGTGGCTCTATCCACATAAGGCAGTGTTAGGCGTTGAAGAATCGAGGACGTCTGTCGATGTTCGCCAAGGCGACCAAAACCGCTGACCATCCCTACGTCCTGCTTCATCAGGACCTGCAGCAGAAAACATACTTCACTGACGTGGTCAAACATCTGCACACGATGGAGTTCAAAGTGAATGAAGGCTGTGTTGCACCAACAAAAATCTATTTCAAGGTTCAGAGGGAAAAGACGAGGCTCTACTCTCGGTCCAAATCCCCTGACGTTTGCGTGTGTTCTGGAAAGTGAAGCCCACACATTTCTGTTACAGTACTGTCATGTTGCTTTGTAATGGAATCACAGAGTTGAATGTGCAGTTTTTGTTTCTGCTCACACACATTCAAACTTATGTATCTGAAAGCAGGTCTGTCTTCCACAGTCGCAACCTGAAGTTTGTTTCATTGAATTACCTCAAGAAATGACCATGAACCATGAAACTCAATCATTGTTGGTGCAACTATTCCTACGTAGGTTGAGATTTCACCTTTTCAGCGAAGTTGTGTGTCGGTAAGCAGGCCGGCAGGGTGTACCTGCTGAACTGGATGGGGGTGTCTAACTTCATGAGCGCTATATCGTTGTGGTAAGTGTCCGACTTGTAATGTTGATGGATCAGCACGGCTTCCACATTGTGAACGGCTTCGTTCCCATGATCCACCAACCTGTCAAACTCCCCTGAGCGAACAAAAAAGTTTGACTGACTGAAGGAGCAGTTGGAGGTGTGGTTCTGTGACTGGCCCTTTGCTCTTACCTACGATGATATGGATGTGTCGTGACTGGTTCATGCAGTGGGCGGCAGTCAGGATGAAGTACTCATTAAGGATGGTTCCTCCACAGAAGCCAATGTCGTCCTCATTCACCAGCAGAGCCTAATTGGACGAGACACAAGAAACAAAGGGGCTGTGGTTGTCATTGGATTTGTAGGTTATCGATTACAGGTGGAACCACCGGGTTTCTCATAACCTGGCCTGTCTGTACCCTGGACACCTGTGAATGTGTGGAAATATTGTGGAGCTGGTCCAAAGAGGTCAGCAGGAGTTAACACTCAGAAGAAGGAAAGCACAGACAGGAATTTATTTCAGAACTAAATTTGATTTATTCTGTTACATTGGTTTGTTTTCATTTTTCTTTAATTCCATTGTTTACCCCTTTTAAAATTGTTCTGACACAATAAATTTTTAAATTCACCTTACATTATGTCCTGCTTTTTATGTGCCTATGCTGTTTATGTCTTGTTTTATATGTTATTTATGCTGTTTTTGAACTGAATCAAATTTAGGAATATTAATTTGTATTGTAGATAAACTTCATCAGTCTGTTATCTGTCTGTATATTGTATTGTTGACTGGTCAAATGGCCCGTTTCAGCATTGTATATATAGTTTGTCTATTGGTTTTATTTGTGTTTAACACAAATATGGTCAGGAGCCCTCTCTGTCTGCCTATTAATCAGAACCATTGCTTCTAACCATCTGCCTATAAGTCACACCTGTCTCTACTCCTGCACTCTGATTAACCTGCCAGCTGCACTGCATTACCTGCCAATCAGTCTCTACATATAAGGCCATCTTCAGACCACCTTTTGTCACATCGTCTGAGAAGCCTGCATATCTGACTACTCTGTGAGACCAGCCCGCCTGATTACTCTACAAACCCAGCCCATCTGTCTACACCTACAAAGCCTGCATCGTTAACTGGCCTGTCTGGCTACACCTGTAAGGTCCACATTGGTAACCTGCCTGTCTGTCTACACCTGCAAAGCCTGCATCCGTAACCTGTCTGTCAAGACCAGGGGTTCTGGTCCTCAAAGCTGGTGTCCTGGATGTTTTAGGTATTTCCCTATTCCGTCACACCTGGATGTCATTACATCACTATCAGTCTCTCCAGAGCTTGGTGATGAGCTGATCATTGAACCAGGTGTGATGGAACAGGGAAACATCTAAAACATCCAGGACACCAGCCCTCGAGGACCGGTGTTGGACACCCCTGGTCTAGAGCAACGACCAATAGACTCACTCCCTTTTCCCCAAAACCCTTCAATAAGCTGTTGAAACGTGACGCATTTGTGGTCCTTGTCTGTCCAGCCCATGACAAATATTGTCAAAGTTTAATGTATACAATTTAACATATATAGTTTTTTCTGATAGTGTTGTCTTGTTTTCCTTTGGTCTAACTGCCTTGACTGCTAACCCTCATTTGAGGTTCTTCAATTGAATGTAGCTCCAGTGTGTAAACTTACTAAGTCGATGACTGGCTGATAATGTAACCTTCTCTGGACCTCGGCCTAATTTGGTGAATGAGATGTAGTCCTGGTCTTCAACATTGAACTACACTGTATGTGCTTCCTTTAACATAATTTCAAAACAAGGTATTAATTTTCATTGTTACACAGATGTCACTACTGTATTTCCCGATTAAACTCAATCAGACCAAGCAAATGTATAATCAAAGTGCCCGTGTCTTAGAATATAGACCTGGATGATAGTTAAGGATCTTTTACTTAACCCTGAAAAAACAGAGGTCCTTACAATGGGCCCCAAAAATGTGAAGGACTCTGTAACCGACCAGATAGTAACTGTGGACAATGTGAGTGTAGCCTCCAGTGCTGCAGTCAAAAGCTTTAGTTGTCCCACGTTTTTCACTTAAACCTCATATTCGCCAAACCTTCACAGCAGCTTTCTTCTTCCCATATAAAATAGACAAATCTGAAACATTCTGTCAAAAATGATGCTGATGGGTAGATCCATGCCTTTGTTTGATCTAGACAAGATCACTGTAACTCCCTGTCTACAGGAACAGTGTTCTTAAAGTTCTCTGAAAAATATTCAACTGGTTCCAAAGGCAAAGGTAAGACTATTACCAGGAACTAATAGAAGAGACCCCATCAATCCTGTGTTAAAGCCCTTCACTGGGTAGAATTCAGTTTCAGATCCTCATTCTATCCAAGACCATTAATGGTAGGAGTCCTTCTGATGTCAGTAATGCTCTTGGGCTGTTCCAGCCTAACAGGTCACTTCCCTCTCTCTCACAGGTCTACTCTCAAAGTCCTTAAAAGTACAATGGGAAGCTGGCACAGTCTCAATATTTGAAATCAGACTGATAACATTCTTCATTGAAAAGGCTTAAGGTCAGACTGGTTCAAAACTGACTGAAGCCACAGTTCAGTCTATTCTGCCTCAGGAGACAGAACGACAGGGAAGTACCGTGACCTGAGCTCTATCAACTGTTTGAACACCCATAATCTACAGTACTTAGAATACAATGGAACAGAACTTTATTCAACCCCATTGGGGGAAATTCAAAATCATCCAGCAGTTCTCAATTTAAATATACATAACAAAAATGCTCATACTCTTCATTTATTTTTCTTTATTTCTATTTCTGTTTCTGTTTCTTTCATTTCTTCATATGTCTTATGGGTATAAAAAAAACTGTTGTCACGCCATAAAGTAAGGACTTTTCTGATGAAAAAAGCTCACAGTCAAGGTCAGGGTTATTGATAGTGTCAGGGTGAGGGCAGGCTCAGGATTAGGGTTAGTGTTATTGTTAGGGTTAGGGTTAGGCTATGGTCAGGATTTGGGTTACCTGCCATGGACATTCTCCTGGAGGACAGTCTTCTCCGTTGACAATGCGGGTCATTTTAGATCTTTGAGCTACAATTCGTTCCTCTTGAACCATCTTCTCTCCTTGACTTTGGTCGATGGTGTTGTTGTGAACTGTAAATTCTGGGAGCTCAAATTTCAGAAGTGCCTGATCTGAGGAGCTGAGGTTGACGTTGTCCATGTGGGTGTCGTTGATGTTGGTGCTCACATCTGTTGCATTTGTCGCATTTGTCATATTTATCGTATCTCTTGTGTCTGTTGTGTTCTCTCGCTCATATCTGAAAATCGTCCGGGTGTTGTCCTGGATGAGTACGCCACATTTGAAGGCTTCTGTAAGAGGATAGCCAAGAACATGTTCATCCCTTTGGAACATGTTAGCAGCATTTATTCATCAAGTTGTTTTGTTCATCATACACCGTGTTGTGTGTTCTTTCATTTGACCTTTCTAAGCTTTTGAGACAAAAAAAAAACTACATCCTTTTCTCTCACCGTTGGATTCACACGATTTGTCATCTGATGCTAGGAAGTAGCCGTCTGCACAGGAACACATGACCTCATCTTCAAAAACATTACAAAAATGTTTACAGCCGCCATTGTTGTGTTCACACAGCAACGGAATATCTGGATTGAGACAAAAGAAACATAAAGTTCAGGACAATTTGCATCAGCATCTTGTTCAATGGAAACTTCAATGTAAATGTATTTGTATTCTGAACTTCAATGAGGGTGATCCGGCTGCATAGCTCAGATGGTAAGACACTGGGTGTAATTCCCCAGGACGTAGTTCCACGCTGAACTTCAATGAAGACATAGTTCCACTCTGAACTTCAAAGAGGATGTTGTTCTACACTGATGTTCGATGAGGACATAGTTCCACAACGAACATCAATGAAGTCATAGTTCCAAACTGAACTACAACAAGAAAGTAGTTCCACACTGAAATTCAATGAGGATGTGGCCTCGTATTGAACTTCAATGAGGACGTAGTTCCACGCTGAACTTCAATGAGGACAACAGGCACATTCTCATAGAGTAGTTCTAGAAACTACCCATCCCTGATTTAGTTCTATGAACTATTCTCCCCAGAGGAACTTTTTGGTTGTGCATTTCCACAGGCAGCGGGAACCATCCTACAAAGTGGCGTAACGTAGCGTAATTCTGCATCCTCCAAAGCGCTTTTACGTACTGTACAACTTTCATACACACACTAGGATGGGAAATAAACTATATTTGTATTCAAAATGTAAGTCCACATTTGAGGGACCCACAGAATAATATCTAATACTAATGCCACAACCTCTGTAAAGTGTTTAGTGGCCTCAACGTGCTAATCATGTCAACAGCAGAGCGAGTGTGGATTTAGCATCATACATCCCATAATCACTGATCAACAACAGAATGAATATGTCCACATTATGTTGTCTTCACTTCATCTGTTCATGGACCGGACGTGTGTTCGTTCTCTTCTCAGAAATTCCAAACAGATGTGGATACAAGCAGATACTAGATGCGGAAATGCT
>JAPTHA010168137.1:0-15797 GCA_029814585.1 Gymnapogon annona | reverse complement strand
ACCGGACGTGTGTTCGTTCTCTTCTCAGAAATTCCAAACAGATGTGGATACAAGCAGATACTAGATGCGGAAATGCTGCAGATAATGCTCCAACGGGAAAGACGGAAAGAATATATGAAATGTTTATTATTGTTAACTAATAAATGTCATTTGTAGATCTTTTGAATATACTGATGTATATTCTTGTAGAAAAGCAAAAGTACTTGTGCCTACGACCTGATAATACTCCACCATAACACCATAACACACTCTCTCTTCTGCAGGACACGGAAATGGGCATGACCTGAGGTTTACCAATCGGCAAACACCAATGTCGTATATTTCCTGTAGAACTAAAAAAAGATCCAGCTTGCAAGTAGGAGTTAAAATGGTTCTCAGAACTATGGTCATGGTTCATAGTTCCTATGCTGTGGGAATGCACGAAAAAGGTTCTGAGATCTACACAAGGTTGTAGTTCAGTGGGAATGCGCAGATGGTTCCACACTGAATTTCAATGAGGATATAGTCTTGCATTGATCTCCAACTCTACATATCATTTCCCAGTATCTGTATAATCAATATCAACATTTGTAAGATGCACCTTTAAAAACGTATATAGATGTATTTGACCAGCATTACATCATTCTCCTCCTGCTGCATCTTCTTCTCTTACTTCTGTTTTGGTCAAACCTTTCTGGTCCAATTAGAACATCTCTGAAACCAAGTTGGAGCCTGGACCCTTAGTTTGAGCACTGGTACCTATTTCACAGTTGAATCCCTTGTATCCAGTCTTGCAGTAGCAGCTGTAGCTCCCAATTCCATCTTTACAAGATCCTCCGTTGGCACATGGTGTCGACTCACATGCATCACCATCTGCAACAAGCACAAGAACCATTGACCACAAATATCAGACAGTTTAGCTCAGAGTACAGCTGTGAAGTACATAACTCTAATTTTGTGTAAAATCAGTAACAGTGAATCTAAATGAATGTCATAAATATTTGTGGACATTTTCTTAAATTACATCTAGTTGAAATGAAAAGATTTACCGTCATATATGGCCCAAAATTCATCCTGGAAGGAAAAAAACTAATTAATATAAAATATTAACATAACTAAGGTACATTATGTGTTCTGTTTTATTTGTTGATGTGTTTGACAACTTTCCGTGTTACACTAATGATACTCCATTACATCTCTTAAACCTTATGATTTAATTGAGCAAACAACAACAACAACAAAACAACAGGAACAACAACAGGGGTGAAACAACAGGAGTGAATTTATCAGATTAAGGGTTGGATGAACATCAACTTTCTGCTGTTGAACCCAGACTAAATTAATGTCATTGTGTTTGGCACCAAAACTATTTGAGATGCAGTGTCTCATGAAGCAGTCACTGTGGATGGTGTTACCATGGAGACCAAAATCACTGTGAGGAATCTGAGTGTTATTTTAGATCGGAATTTATCATATAACTCACACCCTCTCTGCTTCCCCTTTTCCTGTCTGTCCTCCTCTCTCCACCTCTCTGTCCTCCTCTCTCCTCCTCCCCCTGTCTCTCCTTCTCCTCTCTACGGTTCACGGACAATGAGACGTCATTTGCACACATGGAATATCCTCCATTAAGTCCAGACTCTAACTGTAATATGATGAAGACTTGATGCATCAGTCCAATTCTCCATTAAGGACTAATCAGATGTATGTGGATGGAAAAATATTATCAACAGTACTGTGACACTACAGAAGCATCACATGGCTAAAAAGTTGTGACAGTGAATGGGTCCTGCAATCAGAACCAAAGTTTGTTGTTTTGTTTTTTTTTATTCACTGAAGTCAGTACCGTTTTCTCCTTGTTCTCAAAGATTTCCCGTGCCTCCTCCCAGTCACATTTTTCCTCTCTGCATTCCCGCTCCATATTTCCTTGTTTCATCTCCTCCAGGAAGCTGTTGGCTCGTCTCCGCCGGTACAGAACCTGAGCAGCATCCTCACCATCCAGGAAAACTGCAGACCAAACACCGAAACTCATTGTTCGAGATTAATCTAATGATTTGTTCCAGATTTCTTTCTTTCTTTCTTTATTTTTGTGTTTTTTTTTTCTTAATGATGTTGTGTATTTTTGTAAAAATGTTCAGATAGTTTTGTATGTAATATTTGGTTATTTTTGTTTGTTTGAATTTTAGATTTACTAGAGTCTAGGCTTTGGTTGTATTTTTTTTAATATGATATATTTATGATGTTAAACACAAGAAAAAGCCGAATATGTGACCAATAAGCACACAGCTACAATATCCATATTAGGAGTTGTACATTATACCTGCATTAGTTACCCAGGATGCATTTGTCATATGGATCCGTGACACGAGTGGAATGTTTGATTAATAATTAATAAGCAACATAAGGACTGATTGTATTCAATGACCTGCCAATCATCAAAAAGGTATTTCTGATGACATCACACATGCTCTATGGGGTCAAAGGTCACCCCTTCCCTCCCTCCCTCCCAAACAGGCTGCTGATCTAACTTCTTCGCCTGTGGATGACCCTCCCCCTCCTTACGGCCTAGTCTGTAGTTTTAAATGGGTGTCAGTGGACATACCGTGAGCAGCGTTGGCACTGGTGGGGGTCGTCATCTGTAGCAGTACGAGGCTGAGGGACAGTCGGACAAAACCAAACATGGTGCTAAACCACCGGGAGCCTGACTGGACGACTGGCAGGGTGTCGAGTAGATGTGAAGGGAGTCTGAGTGTAGATGTGATGAGGACCGGACGAGAGGACAATGACCTGTGTGAGGACGGAGGGTGGGGGGCGGAGTCGTCATGGTAGGGGGTGGGGTTAGTTGTCCAAAGAGAAGGAGAAGAAGAAAAGATTTAACTATAAAATGTAAGAGTTAATCTGAGGAAGGGAGAGGAAGACAGATAGGAAGAGAACCAGAAAGGAAGATAAGGACAGAGAGGAGGAGAAGCAGAGAGTATGACAGACATGAGGAGCAGAGTGGAGGAGCAGACATGAGAAGGAGATCAGATCAGAGGAGGAGCAGAAAAGAGTAGGAGGAGCAGAGATGGGCTCAGACAGGAGGAGGAACAGAGAAGTAGTAGGAAGGAGTATCACACAGGAGGTCAGAGACTAGGAGGAGCAAAGAGGACAGACAAGAAGACAAGCATTGAAGAGGAAAGACAATGAGGAGGTCAAGAATGGAGGAAAGAAAAAAGGAGGGGCAGAAAGGAGAACAAACAGGGGGAGTTGCAGAAAGAAGGTTAGCCAGGAGGAGGAGCAGAAAGAAGGACTGAGGGAGGCAGAACGGAGAGAGAAAAAGTTGGGGAGAAGAGCAAAGAGGGGAACAGATGGAAAGCAGAGCAGAAAGGACAGATAAGACAAGGAGCAGAGAACAAGACCGTCAAGAAAAGGAGAAGAGAGGAGAACAGACATGAGGAGAGGGGAGGACAGGAGGAGGAGCAGAGAGAGGACAGACAAAAGGAGGAGCAGAGCGGTGGTCAGACAGGAGGGCTACAGGGGTATATTCCGTTGGGGTTGTACTTTGGACTGTAGGGATCTACGCTGGTTCGGGTGATACTTTGAGATGTGTGGGAATATTCTGATTGGGGGTATGCTTTGGGTTACGGGGGTATATTCTAGTTGGGGGTGTCATGGCCAGCCCATGCTGTGGCTGGCCCACACCCTCTCCCTCAAGGGACTTGGACTGATGGATTATCTCCTACACCTGGGCCACACTGCTTGGCTGTGGCTGATTACTCAGCTATTTAATAGTTGATTGCCCAGCCAGCAGCCTGGCCCCATAGATGTCTTCACCACATCAACTCCATCCTGCAATAACCCGGACATTTCTTTGATTCACATGGACTGTGATCTGGACTCTGGTTTGTGTCTTGTGGAAGTTTGTTCGTTTAGGTTCTCTGGTGGGCTTGGCATTTGTTTCTAGGGTTTGGTTTATCTTTTTCTCAGTGTTGAGTTGTGTGCTCACATTTTGGTTCAGAGATTCTCTGCGTGGTTCAGTTAGTGTGTGTGTTTTAACTTAATAAATGTTCCATGTTCCCCTTCAATCCCATGCATCCGAGCTTCTCCCTTATTTCCGACCATGACAGGGGGTACATTTTAGGCGTCAGGGGTTTACTTTGGGTAAGAGGGGTATAGTCTGGTTGGGGGTACACTCTGTGGTCTAAAGGTATATTCTGGTTGGTGTATACTATGGAATATTGGGGTATATTCTGGTTGGGGTATACTATGGAATATTGGGGTATATTCTGGTTGGGGGTATACTTTGGTGCTGTGGGGGTATATTATTGTCGGGAATGTGCTTTTCCCTGTTCCCTGTTGACTTTTGAATAACTCAGAAGGGGACAGTTGCCGGACAGTTCATCGCTAACTGAACTGAAAATTCCACCTCCTTTCAAAGACAACCTAACCAATCACAGCCAGGTGATGCATCCCGGAAAAGTGAACCTGAAAAGTTCCAACCATCAGTGGACCAGGTTCAACACCAACAGGAAACATTACTTTTGGGTCATCTGTGCCACAACAAAGACAGAAATAAAAAAACAACTATAGCGAAGTCAGCTTCTCTTTGGGTTTCAGTATAAGTACAAGTCTAAGGGACAGGACTGACTGAAGGGTCACACCAAAGCCTGATGAGGTTTATATAAATGTCAAACTTGAAGCTGTCATCACAAAAGCTACGCCTCCAATCTGAACTGCCTCCTCACACAACTGATCGGTCAATCATCTGATCATAACTCACGATCAATATTCCTGATTGGCTCCAAAGTTGTTGGATTTCACTGGAACAGACTTTGTTTTTTCAAATACATTGAGTTCAACTGGATCAGGATCAAATAGTTTGAAAAATTAAATTAACTTGGTTAAATTAATTCAATTAAGAGTTTTTTTCTTTCATTTTTGTTCATCTCCTTGATTCATTTGTTCATTTGATGTAATATTTAGTTTATTTTCTTGGTTAATTTTATTGTTGCAGTTATAACAGGCTAATTCAGTAGCTTTATTTGAGAAATTTTGAGTTTATTTGTTCAAGCAAAAATGTCAGTTGTAATTTGCACAGCTAATTATTCAAAGAACAGTTGCAATATTTCAGTTTTTTCTCAATAAAAGTTACATTTGAATCATTGCTGTTTTTCTGTCAGTGTCGAAGGTTCAATAGAAAAAGAAGAAAAGAAAGAAATTAAGAAATTTGAATAAAATTGTATCTAGTGAGATTTTTCAGAGTTAAAACCAGACAACATCAATAAAACCCTCAAAAACCTGATGACTACTGGTTTTTATTATTCATTTGTTTATTTTTTTCTCACGGTGGAGTCAGAAAAATTCTACATATTCCAACAAACGTAAATAAGGTTCAAACCCTGTGTCCACATGAGGACTCTGTAACACCACATTGGGATTGTTTCAGAACTTACACAACATTTGAATACAGTTTAATGTGTTAATATTCAGAAAATGATAGGGAAAAGAAGTGGTTGAAACGATGGATTCAGAGACAACTTCATTAAGTCATCTTTAAACTAAATTAAATCACAATTTCCCTCCAGGTTTAGTTTTTAATTTGATTTGTTGAACTTTTTCACATTTGTTTGTGTATTGATTCCTCCTCTATGTAACCATTTCCTGTGCTTGTCTTCATTATTAAACTCGTTTCTGTTCCAATGTTTTTTCCTTTGGGTTCTCATTGGTTACTGTCACATGGGCGGGGCTTTCATAGTGGCGTCCACCCATTCTACGAAGTTTGCCATGTTTGCGTATACGCCGTAATACCCCGGGTGAGGACAGCCACGTCCCCAGCCAACCACACCCGTCAGGAAGTGGGTGGTGCCATACTGTGTGACCAGTGGGCTCCCATCATCACCACGGCAACTGTCCTGGCTCCCCTCCATGTACCCAGCACACAGCATGTTCTGGGTGAAGTTGAAGCCAGACCTCTGGGAGCACTGGGAGTTTTGGAGGATGGGGACAGACATTTTGCGGAGGAAGGGGGACGGAGGCGGTCCAGGGCGGGTTCCAGGGGCGTTGTCGTTGCCTCCACTGGTCCTCCCACCCCAACCTGACACGGTATGGTACCGTATCGGCAGCAGCTCCCGCTCCATGAAGTCCTTGGTTGGGAGGCAGACTGGGACAATGTGGCGACTCAGGGCCAAAGCTTGATGTAGCTGCAGGAGACCTATATCACTGTCGCCAGTCTCCGGAACATAGGCGGGGTGAGAGATCGCCCTGGAAACCGGAACCTTCAGCTCCGTGCCATCATTTGTCTCCAGGTTGTGTTCCCCTGGAAATGCAAACAAGGACAAACAGTGAGAAAATGTAACTTGAAATAAAAAGAAAAATCTATGTCTGTCAATTTGGACAAACTCTGACCCGCCACCACGCTGAGGTCACTGAGGCTGTTGCCATGGAGACAATGGGCAGCGGTGAGGACCCAGTCGGAGCTGATGAGGACACCACCACAGTGACTGCTGCCATTTATCTGAACCAGGACCTGTCGCACAGAATAAACACAACATACAATACTGAGGTTCCCATGAGCCTGTGGTCCAAATAGAGTCCAGCATCCACAGGAGGGTTACCTGCCAGGGACACTCCCCGCGGGGACAGTGGTTTGAGCCCACCAGTCTGGTCTGACCCACGACAGACTGGGTCTGATTCAGGTCGAGAGGAACCAGTTGACCACAAGGAAACTCCACTGGAAGGAAAAAGATCAGCAGTGAAAAAAAAGGAATAAAACACATAAAATGAGAAACAATTTCTTTCTGTCACACCATGTGAAGTGCTTAGTAATATGCATTCTAGTACCCTGTGCCATACACAGTATGTACTTGTTAGTTTATTGTAGTACTCATAGTACGCAGTACCTTTTAGTTGAAGTAGCTTTGGCACTTCACTGCAGATACTGTGGGTACACTGTGGGTATTTATTAGTTCTTGTAAGTACTTGTAGTACTCATTAGTATTGGTCATAATGCATAGTGTGTTACACTGTGGGTACTTAGCAGTATTTTTTTTTTTATACTCGTAGTCCTTGGTAGTATTGGTCATAGTACCTTGTGATTTACACTGTGGGTACTTGTTAGTACTAGAAGTACTCAGTAGTATTGGCCATAGTACCTAGTGCGTTACACTGTCGTCCGTCGTCACCCAGTTTGTATCCGTCAGCGCAGAAACATTTTCGTTTGACTCCAGATCCATCACAGAAATGCTCACAGTGTCCGTTCAAGTAAAGACACTTCAACGAGTCCTCGAACACTGTGGAAAAAGGAGAGTGGTTTGGTGTCACACGATTGAGTAATGGGCATATTTGTCATGTGACTCTTGTTGGAGTTTCATACCAGTCTGACAGTGTCGTCCTTCAAATCCTTCGGTGCATTGACATTCATAAGTGTTGCCGACGTAAAGACATGTTCCATTGTTTTGACATGGGTTAATTGCACAGGGGTCACGACCTGATGAGGAAACACATGGGACTGGATTGTGAAGAAAAGTTTAAACTAACAGGAAACTGTAAACATGTTCTTTATGTAAGACCTGTACAATAAATATATACATTGAGTTGAAAATCATTGAAAAGTCATAAAATGGAGTATGGAAAAGTATTGAAAACCAGAATGAGAACTAACTTAAAAACAACAAACAAAGTAATGAGCTGAAAATGGTGTAAAAGTTGCAACAACACATGACGCAGAAGTCACAATCAGATAAGAACTTTGACAAAGTTGATGATGTAAACTTTTTTTAAGGTGACGGGGATGAAAATTAATGTCATCAAGGTCTGAAAATTTTGAACGTTTCTACTTTAGTTTATTGGCCTTCTGTTCTTTTACCAGACTGTCCTCCTCGCTGCGTCCTGATTGGTTGGTTGATGGGTTGAGTAGCTGGTTAATGTTAGTTAAAAGTCTTAAATGTTACTCACGTTGATAGGTCTGCCAGAACTGCCTCTGTGAAGGACAGCAGGAAGTGTTTGGTTAAAATATGGCGAACAGTGCATGTGCGTCACCATCGTTCAACTGGATTTATACCGTCTTAGCATCGTCTTCGAACACCTCTCGTGCCTCCTCGTAGTCACAGATCTCCTCCACACATTCCCTCTCCAGGTTTCCCTGTTTCAGCTCCTCCAGGAAACCGCTGTTGGCTCGACGCCATCGCCGCAGGATGCCAGTGGCCTCATGTTTCTGCACAAATACTAAAACATCCATTTTCATCCATGTTTGTAGAAACTGGACGGGAAGGACATACATCTAGGTTTTCTTGGTGTTTTATTTGTTTGTTTGTTTTTGTGATTAATTTAATTTTCTTATGTGTTTTAATCATATTCGGCCTCTTTATGTTTAGTTTTGTTTCTTGTTAATTTGCCTTAATTTGCACTTTGACCATTTTTGTTAATAATCAAAAGTTTTGTACAATTTTGTCAACCGTTTGTCAATCGCTTTTTGAAATAAAGATTTCAAAAAGCGATGTGTTTTCGTTGAGTTATGCAGTTGTTCATAATATTATGATTTTCCTGCTTAAAGGATTCATTTTATTGACCACTTAATGTTTTTCTTGTTAGTTTGTTCTAAACTTTAATCATTGTCCCAATGATTGTATTCAAAACGGTTAACATCTACATTTAAACTAGTGTACCGGTCTGAGACCAGGAATAACTGAATAAAAAGAATTCTAAAAACTCTGCAGCACTAAGGCTAACAATGCTAAGCTAACAGTGCTAAGCCAACAATGCTAAGCTAACAGTACTATGCTACCACTAAGCAGATCCAGCAGTACAAGGGTTATTTCTACTGACAATACTCCCTGAACAACACAAAAAAGAAGACCAATACATGAACATTATGAAGGGACTGTTTTTTCTGTTGGTTAAATGTATTCTATCGAGTCACATTGAGTGGAAACAACTCATGAATAAACTCTGTTCATGTCGTCACTTCTTGGACGCTTTATAAACATTAAAGAATGAACAACTTCCACCCTTTAACCGACAATGTAAGATCAGTCAAAGAAAAAGTCTCAAAGATGAGGTCACTTATCCTGCTTTGTGGTGGTGAATGTTTCCGTACACAGACCTGCAGCGTTGGCGGCAGCAAACAGCAGTACCAGGACTAAGCAGCTCCTCATATTGATGGCGCCAGGATCCCAAACATCCAAATCCCACAGAACTCTGGGTTTTAGGGCACCTTCAGGCCCCACCCACCTGACCCTAGCCCTATGTTTTATCAGTCAGCCAGCAGGGCTCTGACCAGCAGGTTTCTGAACTATGACCTGAAACATGCATTACATCACGCTTAAACATGCATCACAGTAATACTACAGAGTCCACAATCTTTCAGTCGGTTTATTGGAAGTTGAAGGAAAGTTGGGGAAAGATTCAACATCAGAATAAATGTCTGTTTTTTTGCCACAAATGTCCAAGTCAAGAAAAACAACAAAACAAACCAATCCTGTTAAAATCACAAGCAAGTTTCATGTTTATGATAAGATTAACATGGGTTTCACAGATAAAACCATGTATTTGACAAGGAACACATTTCCTGTTTTTCAGTGATGAGTTCATGAATGGTTTGAGTTCTGCTGATCTCCACATTCCACCAATAAAATGAACTGATGCCATCAATGTTATAAACAAACAATTAAACGGCAGCCATGCAATCAATTCATTACATGTGTAGTATATAGTATAACTATAGAACTGTATAACTATATAACTGTATATTACTATATAACTGATGTCTCTTTATTGATCATTACCGTTGCACTCAATCTGTTATTTTCTTTTCTTTATTTCTATTTACATATCTATATTATTAGGAATCGCTCTTATTTTTCATTTTGCAGTATCTCTCTGTGTGTGTCTTGTCTTATATGTGCTGCTGTAACCTGAAACTTCCCCGTTTGGGACTAATAATAAAGGTATTTAATCATACCTTTAAGTTGAACTGTAGAAGTCGAAGGTGAAACAATGAATCTGAGCCTGGACGTGAACCCAAAACCCAAACCATTCATCAAAGAAATACCATCAAACCTACATTGACTGCGGAGTCATTGTAGGTGACAGTTCTGTTCATCAGAGCAAAGCAAGGTGTGCTCACAGTTAGTCCTCCTTGACTCTGTGGTTGTTGGGTCTGTTGAGTTTTGTTGTATTTTATCAGATCATATTGGGTTTTGTGTGACCTCATGTCATTTTGTGGGGTTCGTTGGGTTTTCTGTTTTTGTTGGGTTTTGTCAGACTTCGTCAGGCTTTGTTGGATATATTTGTCTCAGCTCAGTTTGTTTGGACTTCTCTGACCTCTTCTCAGTTCTTTGGAGTTTTGTTGCACCCCCTTGTCTCAATTTGTTGGGATTTGCCAGACCTCCTCCTCTCTGTTCTTTGGGTTTTGAAAGACCTCCTCATCTCAGTTCGTTGGGTTTAGTTGGACCCTTTGGGTGCCATTTGTCACCTGATCTTCTGTCACTGTTTGGTTGTGGATCCAGTCCAGGTAGTTGGATACCCGGGTGTAGATGCCATAGTAACCTGGTCGGGCGCAGCCTTTGCCCCAGCTCACGATGCCCAACAGGAAGGTGGTGTTCTTGTATTTTGTGACTAGCGGACCACCACTGTCGCCTTTACATGAGTCCTCACGACCCTCAATGTAGCCAGCACAGAACATGTTGGTGGTGATGTCGACACCACTCCAATCCATGCAGTCCTGCGTCCGAATGTTGGGTACAAGCAGGCGTCGCAACAGGCGGGAGGTGGGCCCGTTCTCTGCCCGTCGCCCCCACCCACTCACTGTGTGTTTGTTGATAGCCCAGAGGTCGCGCTCAGCCATCAGCCGGGTTGGCAGGCAGACGGGGACTGCATACGGCGTGTAAACAATGGGTGTGGCCAGGCGGAGGAGGCCAATATCGTTGTCAGCTGTGGCCGTAACATAGTGTTCATGCATAATGATCTGAGAAACCTGGATGTGCTGCTCTGTACCTTCGTCCAATTCAGTGTCATGTTCACCTGAAAGACACGCCAGGGTAAGGGTCAGCAACCTGCATCTAAGGGTCAGCAACCTGGAGCTACAGAGCCACATGCAGCTCTTTCAGCCATCTGATGTAGCTCCCTGTGGGTCTGGAAATAAGTAACATTTTAAGCATGATTCATAACTGTAAGTATAAGGTTACTTCTAAGAATCTGACTGAAATGTACTATAATACTGTGTTGCAGTAAATCGCAGGTGAGCTTTTGCTTTAACTTCTCTAGCATCATACAACTTACAGCTCAGCGATACTGATAAACTCAGTATGTATGGAAATCAACACTGACCCAATAGCAGTAAACAGACTGCTCAGTCATGGTGCTAATCCCTTCTTCTCACTTAACTATTTAAATAACTTAACCAATATTTCTTTTAATGCTAATTGATACAATATATGTTAACAATGTGCATAGTCTCGAACAACATGGGTCATGTGCATCAACACAACAGATCCCCACAACAATCGCTGTAAATACATCATAAACCATGCGACATCTGCCCACGTGCGAATCAAAACTTGGAATGCTATCACAGACATTTATGTGAATATGAAGAAGTATGCACTTGGAGTCCCGTCAATATTTAGATCTTATGCAAGATCTTATGAAATGAGCCTCTGTAGTGAAAACTAATTAACATTTCTGCCTGCAACAATACATTTTGAACTTCGAAAAAAAAAAGACATTGTGTTGAAGGTTGCTTTCAAGTGAAATACTCCAGATCCACAAAGAATTGATTTCTCCTGCTAATAACACCATTACTTGCGCAGAATTTGCTCCAACAATCTGCCCTGTTTTGGAGCCTTATCCTCAATATAATTTGCTCTATTCATATGCCACCACTAACTTGCTCATAAAGTTTGGCACCTGAGAGCAATTTTGCACTTCCGATTGCAATAAGCCGTGGAAAAAAAATAAGTGAACTTAGAGCATACACCAGTACTAAACCAAAACTACAGTTAGCAATGTTACGTGCCTAGTACTGGAGAGGTGTTCCCGCGATGCGTGTATCGAAGCTTGCCTCATTTACGGGCTCCTCCCATAAATGAGGCAAGTGATGACGTATAAAGCCTCGTTCCCCCGCTGTACCACGTGACTACTTCAGGAAACCCTTTGGATTTCGTGCGAGTGTTGACAGCGATATAAACCCAGCCTCAGCCACTGTTCAAGTTGTGGGTTGGTGATGAGGAGTCGCGGTCAGTTTGTATGTACTTTGGATAGTTTGGAGAGTCAGTTTGGATAGAGTTAGAGATAGATAGTTGGATAAAGAGAGATTAGATTTAGATTAGATTTCTATAGAGAGTGAGGAGAAGGACAGGTGAGGGGAGGAGCTTTTTATTTCTTAATAAAAATGAATAAAATCTGCCTTGTCCTGTATATTCATTGTCCAGGTTTCATGAACACATTCAGTGTCCTCTTCTTACACTGTAGTTCCACAAGCACTTTAACTGTCTGTCAGCTTTAGATCATGCAATTTTCCTCAAGACATTACACAACCTGTCAAATCATATGACATACAGTCCCATATTGAAAGAAAACCAGTCCTTGTAAAACTTGATGAGCAATGTATGATAAAGTGTCTGGTTACTGTATCCTTTTTGTGCAATTCAGAGTCATTACCAAAAGCCATAACACACACACAAATCCAGTGCATTCCAGTGGTTCAGATAGAGCATTGTGTGATTCCACACCTGGCCAGCAGGTGAGTTCAGGTGCAAATGAAGCTCTCAGAAATGAACCATTTAATGAAGCAATTGGCCCAAGAGTTCCAGTGCTTCATGAGGCTTCATCTCGCCAACACTAACTACAGTCCTCTCAGCACGTGCAGTCAGCTTTCAAACTGAGTAAGACCAATGCTCATGTTAGAATATAGGCTAAAAAATGGAACATCTCAACATTTATCACGCTTGGTTAATGCGAATTCTGCAGATGAAAGCCTACGTCTGCACATCGGGGTTGTTTATCTGCACATTGGGGCTGTATGCCATCACCTGCATCTTCACACAGGGTTGTAAACTGTCACCTGTGAGATGATGTTTGCTTTTAATAAAATTCGAGTTAGAGAACACCGGCTGACATACATATGTGGATCCAAAGATTGACAGAACAGTTTTGAATCTCACACTGGCAGATGTCGCACAGTTATGACACATTAAGTGGTTGTTGTGGGGACAGGTTTTATTGAGTCACGTGACACACGTTGTTTGACTTCGGGGTTATGTGACCATGCAAATTGTTAATATAAACTGTATAAATTGGTATTAAATGAACAATGGGTTAAGTGTTGGATAGTTAAATTGTATGCCTGTTGTTGTTTAAATAATTAAGTGAGAAGCAGAGCTTTTTAAAAAAAAATTGTTTAGTGTTTTAGTCTGAGTGGTAATGGCTGCTGATCCCTAAGTTAAACATTTCAGTCCAGTATCACATTTATTTCGGAGTTCATCCATACGCAGTCAGGTAGAATCTAACTTTCTCTCATTGTTTTCTATGTCATATGTGCTTTATGTGATTTAATAATTAGTTTCACATGTTCAGATGTAACAGAACTAAATAAATCAGATGAACCTGTTAATGTGCTCAAAGACAAGGAAGTTCTGGAACAAATCCAGGTGTTAATCTAATTGATCCTAATGAGATTACTGCTGTTATCTGATCAAACAAATCAGATTAGACTGAATACATGATCAATTATTACAGATACTAATCAGAGGATCAGTGTAAAGGGGATGAGTCCAGAATTATGACAAAAAAAATCACAACTTTATGAAAACATTTTAAACTACAGAGATTGTAGTAATAAAACTCCAAAAAAAAAAAAAATATATATATATATATATATATCCTCCAAGATAATGAATAATGAATGCCAACATGACCTGTGAACATTTGAGCTCTGGTCATTAGATCTGGACCACGTAAATGAGGCAGAACTTAATAACATCCATTTAGTGCCATGATTGTGAACAGATGCTGGGTTTCAAACCTGCGACCACCTTCAGGAATTGGACGTCCAAGTTTTCCAGACAGTGTGAGGCTGTGAGGACCCATCTGTGTTTGTAGATCACTCCTCCACAGAAACCTTTACCTCTATACACCAACAACACCTGAAAACCACACAGCCAACATTTACTGCACATGGACACAGATCACAGGTCTGGTTTGGACGTAACTGGATATAACCGACCCAGGGACCTCATAGTGGGACTCAGAACTGACAAATGGTGCTTTTACAACCTTACGTTTACTATAAATGTATTCTTATTTTTGTCTGTTTCATCATTTTTGTGTCTCTCACAGTCATTTCCTGTTTCAATCACATCCACCATTAAATCATTTTGAGTAGTTTCTATTGTTTACATTTTTGTCCTTCATTTGTGTTGTTTTATTGATGGCGTTTCACCATAGACTAGATACAAACCACAGATAATTGATCTGAACCCAAACCAAAGAGGAAATGGATCTGAACTCTGTGGTTTCCACCAGAACTGGTCCGTGTCCCAGAGGTCGCGTAGGTCTGAGGTGGCTCTCACTGTGGGATAATGGGCTCAGGTTGTTGGATTTTTTCGAGTTTTGTCAAATTTTGTCAGGTTCTGTTAGACCTTGCTCTGTCAGTATTTCTGGTTTGTCAGATTTTGTCTGAATTTTTCAGGTTTTGTTCATTATTCATCAATTACTGATCATCCTTAACCTGTGACTCACCTGCCAGGGACATTCACCTTTAGGACATACTGACCCCCCCACTATCCGGGCCCGAGGGTCCAGTGAGTTATGGTTTTCCCCTGCGAGGACTGGAACCATCCCACATGCTATGGACTCTGAAAAACAGAAGATCCTAAATGAAACCAACAGAACTCAACAACCAAAAAAAAACCCAGAAAACGTCTAATATTCAACATTGAATTCATGGTTGTTGTTTTTTTTGTTTGATTTTCAAATTGTCAATGTCTTACAGGACAAATGAGTGAACAAAAGAACACACGTTCATTTCCTAAAGTATCAAAGATGACCTACATGCATTCTGTATTCTTTTTGGGTGTGATGCAGACATAGGTGATAAAGGAAAGGAGGCCATAGAAAGACTCATAAAGAGTTGATCACACTTCCAGTGTTTTTTTTTTCTTTTTTCTCCTTACGTAAAAGAAGTTATTTATGATTATGGACCCTTTGAATGAATTTATTTCTTTAAATTTTATATTAAATCCCAAATAATATGTGCTCTATACTCTTTGGTAATCAGGTTCAGCTCATTTATCAATTTCGAATAAATACAAATACTGTATCTTTGACATTATCTGGGACATTTTTCCTCTTCTGTTACTTACACATCATAACATACCATAGAGGAAAATAGTCTTACACTGAATAGAGTATCTCAGAATCCCTTTATCCTGATACCATTGTTATCATGGACTGAACTGTATTGTAGTGGGAAATACACTGCAGTGTCCCCCTGTTTGATCTCGTGCAAATGTCCACCCTACCCTTGGAATAACTCCAATCTGCAAAAACATAAAGGTCTCTGACAGAGGCTGTGCAACCAAAAACTCAGGAGCATCCAGATAATATCCAGCATTAAGTCATGTTCTTCACAGTGTAATTGCTGATCAGAGGCAATTATAGCAGACTAATTAAATTATTAATTAAATGATTCATTGATCATGACATATGAAGTAAAGGTATCAGTTACAGCATCTGTGACACTAGCCTTATAAACCTGTAAACACTAGCCTGTAAACATCTGTATACATCATGTACATCAACTGTACAACTGCACATCATGTATATAGTATATACACAAACTTATA
>JAPTHA010168007.1:0-16628 GCA_029814585.1 Gymnapogon annona | reverse complement strand
ATTTACAGGAAATGACTAACTCATCAGTCTGGTTTTTATTTCCTGGCACCTGTTACACCAAATGCTGATGACAATTTTAAGTAACAGACTGAATAACAAGGAAATGGTAAAAGTAAAGAAAAAGGGATGAGAAATCAGAGTTTATTGACCAAGCACGAGGTACTTTACTTGGTGACTCCCATACATAAAGTTTTTTGGAAATGGCTTCAATTGCTAAGTTAGCATTGTCCAGTATGTTGCCTGCAGTAGTTTTGTTAATGTATGTTACATTCTGTCTGTCTCATTGCAGTGGTGCACAGAAAAACTGAAAGCCTTCCACAATTCCAAAACTATCACTGTGACTATTATCAGTGTTGTTTTGCTATGCTTGCTCTCCAAGTGTAGGCAGTAGAATGGTACTTCCATCCACCAACAACACATGTTCATTGTTGACAAAATGCAAATAAGACTTGTGTGCAAATAATATGGTGCTTTATGTATTCATGTATTATCATACGTCTATAGTCACAGATTTAATCACACAAGGTAAAGCCAAACTTTTCAGAATTCCATTAGTTCCATGGAGGCTTTTAGTCCAATGAGTATATGTAGTACCAACTAAAAGGATGGAAATGTGATCCATTCAGTTGTTAAAAGTTTTGTCAAATTGTCATTACGGCAGCGTGGAGGAGTTTCGTTGAGACATGACGATGATTTTACGTTTCAGAAACGGGACATTCAGCTGCTAAAAGCCTACATGAGAGCAATCCGCAGTGCGAACCCTAACCTGCAGAACCTGGAGGAAAGCATCGAGTACAATGAGATTTTAGAGTGAGTCACCATTCTTGTCTCGTCCTCACATTTGTTTAAGCTCTGACGGTTGAGTCACTCATTGCTTGTGTTCTCATTTGCAGGTGGGTCAACTCCATGCAACCGGCCAGGGTGACCCGCTGGGGTGGGATGATCTCCACTCCGGATGCCGTGCTCCAGGCAGTCATCAAACGCTCGCTCATCGACAGCGGCTGTCCTCTCTCGATTGTAAACGACCTCATCGAGAACGCCCACGAGCGTAACTGGCCGCAGGGACTGGCCACGCTCGAGACGCGGCAGATGAACAGACGCTACTATGAGAACTACGTTGCCAAGCGCATCCCTGGCAAGCAGGCAGTGGTGGTGATGGCCTGCGAGAATCAACATATGGGGGAGGATATGATCCTGGAGCCCGGCCTAGTCATGATCTTTGCGCACGGCGTGGAGGAGATCTTATAACTGTACACACTCATCCAGAGACAAGTGGGGACGTTTTGCTTGGGGGTTTTGCTGTGACCAGTTTTTTTTTTTGTTTTGTTTTCCTTGCTGAGTTAAAAACTTCAGAGCAGATCTGTCTTATTTAAGAGAGAAAAGAAATCCTAGAAGAGTGTCCGCCCCGAGTTTGAAACCAATGCCTTACAGGACAAATACATGAACCTGGCAAATAGAAACTTAATCTGAACACTATCTAAGAGAAGGTGAGATGTGCTGTTTACAAGGTTTATATTTAGTGCATTACATGATCTGATTGTTCTCCTCCATGTCCTGAGTAGTAATTAAGCTTGAACCCCCATTTAATGTCCGCAGTTGTATAAATGCTTGTAAATACAAATACTATATTGAATTATAAATGTCATTCTTATTCTTCTCACTGTAATTGTGATTTACTTTTTTTTCAGTTCTGTTGAGTCGGTCTGTCTGACAGTCTGCAGAAAGGTTTACTCTGAAGATTTTTGATATTCTATTTGTTTTTTTAATTCTTATTATTTTTTGAATGCTTGCTGTAGTGTTTAGTTTTCTGTGAATATTTCAGGAGACGTTGTGCTTCTCAATTTTAGATTGTCCAAACCTTCTGTGCCATTTGTTTTATTTATTGTGTTGCCTTTTACACAGACATGCTTGAAGATGTTACCATTTAATGTATGGAAATCTGCCTTTTTCGGTGCGTTTGAAGTCATCTGAGGAAGAAAAATTGGTTTTGTGTTTTCATTGTTGCCTCGGTTTGTATATAGTCTATATGTTGGGTCCAGTTGAAGTGTTAAAATTGTTCTGTTGGGGCGTTAACTATGTATAATTATTCATTTGACAAATCAAAATGGTTCACTTTCATATGCTTAAGTGATTCTCATCTCATTTTCTTACCTTTTTGAAGCGTTGACTGATCATCATTCTACACAGTTCACATTTTATGTCACCGAAATACACAGTGTGGAGATTGTAAAATATATATAGAAGTATAATATTTACAAGCCACTAACGGCTTTTGAGGGAATGAAAAAGTTGCACCATTGCTCATATATAATCATTGTTAGACGAGACTTCAGATGTCTGGTATAAACACCTACGAGAACAGTAAAATGGATAAGTTTGGATTGTGTCCTTTATTCTGTTTTTCCTGTTACTGTTTTAATTTGTTTTGTGTCTGTTAATGTACCGTGTTGTACAGACGAGAAAGGAATAAAATGTCAAAACTTCATCCCAAAAAAAGAATGTATCTTGACTGGGAGAACAGGGCTTTAAATTTAGCACCTTTAATTAGGAAAAGGGGGGGGGGGGGATGCAGTTCCTTATTTTACCACACCATGTCATCAGTGATCTGTAGGGAGCGGTGTGTCTTCAGGGCATGGAGCTGAATATATGATGTAAAGACATAGGAGAATATTGCTGTTGCTTTTAAGAAAGAAATCAGGCCACTGGGGAAGGAGATGTGGGGTCTGAAACGTTCAAATGATTCACCATGTTTAAAAAAAAAAAATGGAAGAGGAAAGTTTAACCACAGACCTCCGAGGGCGGGAGGCCCGAGCGCTGTGACCTGACTCACTCTCCTTTTGTCTGTGGAACCCAGACACCCACATGTTTTCCATGCCTGTTATCCTCCCCTGCCAGAGTCATCCTCATTGTGGATCATAATCCCTCACTATTGTGGCCACTGGAATGTGAAATCACGCGCTTTAACAAATACTGTGGTCCTGTCATTGTCTGGACACATCATTACGGGATGTGATTGCTAAAAAAAAAAAAAGCCAGTATTTTGCTCCCTGTTAAAATGTGTATCTCACCGTAATGTGCAGAAGGAACAATTTAAAAAATATATATATATACAAGAGGTCTGATTATGCAACGTGCAGTTTCTTCAGTTGAAACCTACATGGCCGACATGCAGTTCTGCCAACGGTACCGGGTCCTTTTACTGAAGTTACGGGGGAAAGTCCTGCATTAAAAACTTCAAATTAATAAATTATAAAATTAAATTATTATAAATTAATAAAATGCTATAGTGGAATACTTAAAGGTCAGGTTTTTAAAGACCTGTGTAACGAGGATGGTTTGGAGCATGGAAAAAATGCAATTGAAATAAATGCATGTTTACATTGAATTTATTAAGAAGTGGTGTACTCTTGAGGTGAACATTAAAGTCAAAGCAATTCAAAATGTGTGGAACTTAAGTTGATAAATTAGCTAAAAAATGTGACATTCTATGAACTACTATTTGCACCGGCAATACTAAGAGTTTTCTCGTGGGATGAGAAAATGTAAATGGATCAAAACGGGTTTTTTTGTATACTGAGTAAATAAACGTCTATATTAAGAGACAGCTCAGTAGTGAGTTAACCACATTAAGCCCAAAACACGCCTTTAAAACAGGGTCACAAGCTGGCATTTAAAGAACTATTAACTACTTTAGAACAGCTTTTCAATTTAGGGAGCAGTATCGCATTTGTTATGTAAGAACTTGGATATTTATCTAAGATATTTATTTATCTTTATTTCCCTTAAAATGTTGTGGTTTTTAAAAATCTAATCTTAACCGTAAGAATATCTCAACAGTGAGCAGAGCTTAACTGGAGACAAATTCCTTCCTTCTTTCCTTCCTTCCTTCCTTCCTTCCTTCCTTCCTTAACTTGGCCAATGATGATAGCGTTTTTTTGGCTTTTTCCCTTACGTGGTCGCCACAGCCAATCCAATTCACATATTTTGATTTGGCAGGAATTTTTACGTCAGATGCCCTTCCTGACACAACCCACTGCACACTCAGTCCCGGGAATCGCACCTGCGTCCCCTATGCACCAGCCCGGCACCTCACCAACGGAGCTATCCAGCCAGGGAAACAAACAAGGCCAATAAAGACTGATTTGATTGATTTGCTTTTGAGATAATCTATACATTCACTACGTAGTTATATATAATACTTGAATGGATATTTCAAAGCTGTTTTTTCATTAAAAAACAATTAACACCATTATAATTATTTAAAGTTTTTTTCCAATAAAAAAACAACAAACACCATTCTAATTATTTCTTGTATCTTTAGCCCTACAGTTACATTTAATTTTTAAATAAATGTATAATTATACAGACTTTTCAGTTTACTTTTAAGAACAAACATCAGTGTAATTGTAGCATCATGTGTTATATTTATGGCCCTAAAGTAACTGCAGGGGAGTAATATTTGTTAGGTAAATAAAAATGAGTTATTACTTCACTTAACATAGTTTCCCTTTTAGACATAGAAGAACCATTGTCTTCAGCTGAGACAACATTATCGAAAAGTTGATAATTAGTATTTCTAAAAGTATTTGTAAAAACAATAGTTCCCTAACGTTGGCTTAGATGAACACTTCTAGGTCGGTTATGTGAATTAATGTGAGCCACGCGGATATATTTAAGAATTTGAAAAGTAAAACCTCCTGCAGGTTCAGGCTACAGAAACAGGACATATTATTGTGATGTGAGAGCAGGGGTGTCAAATATGCGGCCCGGGGGCCAAATGCAGCACGTCAAAGGTCCCAGAACGGCCCTGGGATGAATTTGTGAAATGCAAAAATGGCACCTAAGATATTTGCAAAAAATATAGTCCAGGGTCCATGTGCAGACTGGGAAAATTCTTATGATAATAACCTATAAATACAACTTCATTTTTTCTTTGTGTAAATGTAAATATTTTCATTGTAGTTTTCCTGTATTTACACAAAACCAAAGTACCAAAAAACATAAATAACTTAAAGATAAACAGTCTGAAATGTCTGAAGAGAAATAAAGTGTATTTTTTATCAATATTCTACCTGTTATTAAATGTTTTGTGTATTTGTAGATCCACTGTGACCTGTACGTTGTAATGAACATGAGTAAATTATAAACTGAAGTATAATATTGTTAATATTACATTAATTTTTCTTAAGAGTTTTGAGTTTGTTAATGTTATTCACATTGTTTTAAAGGTGTAGATGTAAACATTTTCATCATATGAGGACAGTTTGGAGCTGACATTATTGATATGTGATTCTGTTATTATTGCACTGGCCCCGCCCACTTCACACCAATTCTGTCTGAATTTGGCCCCTGAACTAAAATGAGTGTAACACAACAGGTTTAGAATAAAGGGTGATCTGTATAATAGAATGGTTTTCTTTATGGATGTATATACATTTATGGATGTAATAACAGCTGCATGTTTGAACTGAAGGTGTAAAATTGTGTAGATAGTGCAGGGTGTGTGTGTGTTAATGATAGGAGATGGCACATGGGGGGGTTGAGTAGTGGGTTGTTAAGTGTGTGTTATCGGGTGCAGGGTGTGTGTGTGTTGTCGTTGCATGATGCAGGGTGTGTGTGTTATAGTTACAGGTTGCAGGGTGAGTGTGTTTTACTTGAAGGGCGCAGGGTGTGTGTTTTATGGTTGTAGGGTCTGGGGCATGTGTGTTATAGTTGAAGGGCGCAGGGGGTGTGTGTTATGGTTGCAGGGTCCAGGGTGTGTGTGTTGTAGTTGCAGTGTGTGTGTGTGTGTGTGTAATGGTTTCAGGGTGCAGGTGATGTGTGTTATAGCTGCAGGGTGCAGGGGGTGTGTGTTATAGTTGATGGGGGTGTGTGTTATAGTGGAAGGATGCTGGGGGTGTGTGTTATAGTTGCAGGGGGTGTGTGTTATAGTTTGCGGGGGCTTGTGTTGTAATTGAAAGGTGCAGGGGGTGTGTGTTGTAGTTGCAGGGGGGTGTGTTATAGTTGAAGGTTGTGGGGGTGTGTCTCATAGTTGCAGGGTGCAGGGTGTGTGTGTTAAAGTTGCAGGTGGGTGTGTTATAGTTGCAGGGTGCAGGGTGTGTGCATTATAGTTGCAGGACTGTGTGTGTGTTATAGTTGCAGGGTGCAGGGTGTGCGCGTTATAGTTGCAGGAGTGTGTGTGTTATAGTTGCAGGGTGCAGGGGGTGTGTATTATAGTTGCAGGGGTGTGTGTGTTATAGTTGAAGGCTTGCAGGGGTGTGTGTTATAGTTGCAGGGGTGTGTGTGTTATAGTTGTAGGGTGTAGGAGGTGTGTGTTATAGTTGTAGGGTGCAGGGTATGTGTGTTGTAGTTGCAGGGGATGTGTGTTATAGTTGCAGGGTGCAGGGTGTGTGGGTTATAGTTGCAGGAGAGTGTGTGTTATAGTTGAAGGGTGCAGGGGGTGTGTGTTATAGTTGCAGGGGGTTGTGTTATAGTTGTAGGGGTGTGTGTGTTATAGTTGCAGGGGTGTGTGTGTTATAGTTGAAGGGTGCAGGGGGTGTGTGTTACAGTTGCAGGGGGGTGTGTTATAGTTGAAGGGTGCAGGGGATGTGTGTGTGTGTGTGTGTGAGAGAGAGCGGCTGAGGCGGTGCTTGACAGGACGGATCCCCTCTCTCGGTCTCTCTCTCAGTGTGTGTGTGTCTGTGCTCTGCTCCGGTGCGTCCGCAGCGCCGACCCGCCACCGCCGTCTCCTCCGTTCAAAGTTAACGGTCACTTGTCTCTGCACCGAGGGCGACACTGCACCGAGACGCTTTCAAACACAGACCAACGACGGAGCGGCGGCACCCAAAATAAAAAGGTAAAAAAAAAAATCCAAAACAAAACATCGCGAAACACACACACACATACACACACACACACACGCACACACACACACACACATATACACACGCATACACATGGATATCTTTTACGTCCGGGGTAGAAGTTTCGTTGCAGCTTTTAACGGCAGATAAACGACGGACACAAACACGGGAGGTGAATGTGTTGTGCGCGTGTCAGTCAGTCAGTCAGGCGGGATGGTGCTTTCACGGACCGTGTTTGCAGATTGTCGTGTGTTCGTAACAGTGTAATAATCTCCGTCAGCCCGACGACAACAGCCGGTGTGGGCCGAAACAATGCGTGTTCGAGCGCCGCCGTCGCCCTTTTTTTTTGGTTTTTATGCGTTTATGAACCCACGTCCGTTCAGCTCCGTTCCAGCCGGTCATGATCGTTAATGTCAGCCTCCTTAAGTTACCTGCGGGGATCCCTGTTCGGGGCTATTTAGGGACTGGAGTCATTCATCTGTCTGGGCTGCACTGAGGGGTATTTAAAGTATCTGTATGTCATATATTAAGATCCTCTAATGTTAAAACAAAACAGAAAAAAAAGAACTCCACTGTGTTGTGTTCAAATACAACGACATATATTCTGGTCGAAGTCTGCACATGTGCATACGCATAATTTACCTTTATTTTACAATTTCACCCCTTATTTCAGTCCCTACACTCAGAGCTTTGATGCATGAAACCAGCGTGGAAATCTCAATTATAGTCATGAAATATTTATTTTTTAATCAGTTTTTTTGCCAAATCCCCCAGGCTTTGAAGTAGATCAATGTGTGTGTTGGTGTGTGGAGTGTTTGGAGCCTCTGGTTGTCGTTTGTTTCAATCTTCCATTTTGCTGACATTTGGTTGGAAAATAAGCAGAGTGTGTGCTCTCATAGAAACTTGCAAAACAAAACAACACATGAAGTGTCAGATATTTGTGTGTGTGTGTGTGTGTGTGTGTGTGTGTGTGTATGTATGTGTTTATATGTTTTGCCTCCTGTGCTTGGACCTGACACTGCCTTGTATTTAGCTGACACATGACAGGGTCCTGTCTGTAGTGGGTCTCATGTGTGGGATTCATGTGCATCTCTAGCTCCAAGAGAGATTTCAGCCACAGACAAATCAATACTGTACTCAGGTCAGTAAGCCTGTTGTGAATGTTTTACACCAGAGGCTAGAGGCAGTGAAAGGACCACAATTTAGTCCAGTTTGGCATCTTTGTTAAATGTTAGTGTCAGTGTGCAGTGTGGGAAACAGAACGATGAATAATGGCATGAGTGTCTTTTGTGTACTGAAAATTTCACTTCTCCAAATGCAGTACTTTTATCTCTTAATTAGCCTGCACTTCCTTCATATGTTTGCTCCGAGCCTGAGTCACAATGTAGGGAGTAATTACGACACTTTTAACCTAATTTGTTTGTTTTTTTCCTTCTCAGATAAACCGTCGCAGGTGTGGTTATTTTGTAATCGTCTTGAGGGATACCTCAAATTCCACTCGTAGCCAAGTGAAAGTTTAGTGAACACACATTTGTATTTATCTCACTCATTTAGATTCAAAGCATAATTAGGTCGGCGAGTGTTATTAGAGGCGTTTCAGTCCATTTCCAAGGCAAGATCTGTAATGATTACTGATACTGAGAGACTTGATATTGTGTGCTGCCTCCAAAAGATGTGACATTTAATATTCCATTCTTCAGTTGTGGATTGATATGTGGGCGAAAACAGGCGAGACTCCCTGATATGTGCAAACAGAAACCAAGAAAGCAATGTGACTGATGTATGACAACATGCAGCCTTACAAGCCTGGGCAGGTTTGAGGGTTTTTCTTTTTGTATTGAACTCAGCGTGGTTTTTATACAAGACTGCCTTCACACACACACAAAAAAAAAAAAAAAGAAGAAAAGCTATTACATAAGTCACATTCAAGTCTGAACTCTGTGTGATGGGCAGTCCTCACTTTGAAGGCTGGGAGTGAGCAAAACCTCGCCTACATTTTCCAAGAAATCAGTGATTCATACTGTGGTGAATGTCTTTTGGGTTTTTGAAAAATTTTTTTTGTATTTTGGTTTTGTCTGATTGTTGTTTTCTATTTCTCCAGGATTGCTTTCGCTATTTGAAGGCAGCTGCAGTTTTCGTTTTGCTCAATTTTTCCATCATAACAATACCAGACATGGGGGAAGCCCTGTTTCCAGAGAGCACACACAGCTGTGACCGTGACATTAGTTTTGACCGTGGTTTTTTGTGTCATTCCACAAGCGGTTTTATTCAACTGTGTAATGAGGCCTGTGCCGTTCTCCGTCTTACCCTTCTATTTAGCTGTTGATGTCCCTCTAGAAATATGCCTCTGTTTTTGCTGGATAACACTATACACCAGGGATGTCAAAGCCAGTTTAGTTCCGGAGCTGTATAGTACATCCCAACATGATCTCAAGAGGGCCAGACCAGTAAAAAACAAACATACAAACAACATAATGACCTATGAATAAACCATAAACAAAAGTGCAATTTAACCAATAATATACCTCAGTTTACAGATCACACTGGAGCTACAAACACACAAAATGTCCAGCAAAACAGGCAGAATATTCAGTTCAATTCAGAAGACTTTATTTATCCCGAAGGGCAATTTAAGGGCATATGGAGCAGCAAACAAAAGAGATAAACATATATACATATAAATTATTAAAATAACAGTAAAATAACAATAAATAACAGTGGAACAACAAGGTGCAAGTTGTGCAATAGAGTCCCAGATGTAAACTAGATGTAAACTGCAGCTGTGGAGTTACATTGAGAGAGGTGGGGGAAATGTAGGGGGCACTGTGTGTGTGTGTGTATGTGTGTGTGTGTGGGGGGTGGGGGGTGGAGGTGTTAAGACTTGAGGAGGAGGACAGCCTTGGGAACAAAGGTGGCCCTCCTCCTCTGAGTCTTGCAGCCAGGGCGTCTGGAGGGGAGGCACTCAAAGGCGGTGTGGAGGGGGTATGGGGAGTCGTTAATTATTTTGCTTTATTTTATTATTATTTTATTATTTTGCTTTATTTTATTTTGCGTTCTAATTTATTATATTGTTAAAATTCCACTTATACGGACATCACATTTTCTTACCATGGGTAAATTGTAAATATTCTCGTGTAATTCTCCTTTTTTTCCACACTCAAATAAAGAGGAGACTTTGGACTTGTCATTATTCATAGGTTATTACCATATTATTATCATTTGTTATTTGGTTATTACCTTATGGTATTAGTTTACTCGTCTGATCAATATTTTACATTTGACAAATTCATCTCATGGGCCGGATTGGACCCTTTGGTCATCCGGTTTAGGCCCTTGGGCCGCATGTTTGACACCACTGCTGTACACCATCCATCAATGAGGTAACTTTTAACCTTTCATATGTTGTGGTCACTACAGTTGACAGCTATTAAAAGGATTTTTTATCTTCTATGAATAAGTCTTAATGTCACAGTCTCAAAAAAATCCTGAAGTAGGTTATCCTAGTTCACATATGAAACCAGCAATGTTTCACCAGTGAAACTTCTATTATTCTTGTTTCCATCACTGAGCAGTTATGTGCTTTGCTGAAGTATTGTGAGTATATCAACTTTTTAAGCTATTTGAGGCATGGACATTTTTCCTCTCTGTTTAGTATTATGTAATGTCTAAATCATTGCTGCTGTCTTGTAACTTCTGGCCAAACCCACAAAGTGACCCCTCGACAACCCGTCCATTTATAGTCAGAGAGTATTCCCCTGTCCACGCAGGCAGTCACAGTAGCATCTGCGTGTCGAATGCCGTTCAGAGTGCGGCCTCTGGTCTGGAAGGGCAAACAAGGCTCATGGCGTGGGAGGAGGTGGAGCTGCAGGGGGAAGACTCATCTCTGCCGACGGACCGGGCTCCCCCCTTCCCTGAAACAGCTGCCCTCCCCGGTGCCTGCGCCTCCTCCTACCTGTTAGTCACCCAGCTGATGGAGGGAAACACTTTCCATAGCAACCACGCGTGTCTACCCCCCACCCCCCCCATCTGTTAGTCTAATACACTGTGTACACGCTTTGCGCAAAGAGAATCATTGGGTTTATGGGAGGAAGGCTGAACAATTTTGTAGACTCAGGCCTACATTCGCAGAACCGACGCAGTGTTTTCCATCCAACCACACAGTGACGGAGTTGGTGGCTTGCACCGCCAAGTGTTGCAAAACAGCAGATTTCCTTGACACAAGGCGTGGGCGTTATGACATCTTGTGCAAACATTAGCCTACACGGAAAAAAGGTCATCCCCCAAGCGTACCTTGAAGTGAGTCTTGTCACAGGTTTGTTTTATGGTTGTTGACATCAAAGTATCGAGGTAACAAAATGAATGACGGCGTACCATCTGTGATGTGAATCGTAGGGTGAACTGCGCACACATATATATATATACTCCTCAAAACCTTTTAGTGTTTCCAGTTTTGTGATCCTAAGTTGAAGATGAAGAGGTTGTCGTGCACTTAGCAGGTGTTTTTTGCCCTGATATTTATGGGGGAGTTGAGTTTGCTTTAGTTTGCTTCCCCCTACGCACTTACTACCTTGAGAGCCATTCCTAACGTTAAAACGGTTCTTTCCTGCTATTTAAAGAAGCATTAGTGGCCACCCATAGAGACGGCATAGAGCCTGCTCTTCTACATTTATGCTCAGAACATTCTAATATACGAAAAGGCACAGTTTGTTCAAAAAGTCCCGTTGCTGCATGTCTGAGTCACCGTCGTCAGAGTGAACCATAGTAAATTACAAATGATGACTGAGTCTCCTCAGTGTAAATGAAGTCTTATAAACAGGTCTCCATAAAGCATCCACTGTCACAAACACCAGGGTGCCAAACATGTGGCCCGGGGTTCAAATGTGGCCCTCCAAAGGGTCCAATCCGGCCCCTGAGAAATGCAAAAATTACACTTAAGATATTCATAAAACTCCTAAAAAGTTCAGGTTACGTGCACAGACCAGCAAAAATATAATCGTAATAACCTATAAATACCCAGAACAATTTTTTTTCTCTTTGTAAATGAAAATATTTTCATGATTTTTTCCTGTATTTACACTAAAACGACAAATCATTTCACATGAAAACATAAACAACCTGAACAAATATGAACAACATGAAATGCCTTAAGAGAAATAAGTGTAATTTGAACTGTTGTCAACTGTTGCCACCTGTTTTTGTGTGTTTGAAGATCCACTGTGATTAAGTCATAATGTATGTGTTAATGATAAGCAGAGGTAGAATATTGTTCATGTTATTCATATTGTTTTAATGGACAGTTTGAAGATATAAGGTTTTTCATCATGTAAGGAAAGTTCAGAGTTGATGTTATCTCTACATAACTATATTATTATTTTACTCGTCCGGCACTCGTTTAGACCCTCCCTGGTCTAAACCTGAGCATGAAAAACCCTTATGAAGAGGCCGACCCGCACTGCTTTCAAATCACATGGTCTATATTAATCCTTAACAAAAGCTTCAGACATTCCGAAAACCCGCTGAAATATTTATGCTTGGTTTGTTAAGCTGTTTTTCGATGGTGCCGTTGTTCTGAAAACATATCCACTCATATTGGAGAGTATAGATCACTGGCTTGGCTTGGCGTTATAATATTCCTCTCTTGAGCTTTGAGCGCTGGGGTTGATCCCTCCTGTGCTCCGTGTTCGGACTAGTCTGATTTCCACCCTGCTTGGTGCATGCAAATCATTATCTAATCAGGAAATGAGGAATCAGATTACTCCGATAGGCTCTGTGATCTTGTTAAAAGGGACAATAATGATGATAGTGGGAAAAAAAATAGGTACTGTGAAGCGTGTGTGAGAAAAAAAACAAATACATAAATACGAAGAGTCACAGTAACACCTCAGGGAAGTTGTTTGTTGAGCAGATGAACCTCGCGGGCCTATTTTTGGTTTATTTCCAGGGTGATGTTTAGAAGATGGAGTCAAGTGCGTATTTATAGAAGTTTTAGTCCATAATCAGGCGCTTGGTAGCAGATGCTGCTCATTCCTCACATGTCTCTCATGCATCTCTGACCTGGTCTACCTGATCGGCAGCATAAACAATACTGCTAGGCAACACTCATGACCTTTTGGAGGAATTAAGAGAGGACAACGTGGCCCTTTCAGTCTGAGCAAATGGATCCAAATCACGTGTGTAACTGTGGGTGTGTATCTTTGTTTATTTCGCTTCTTTTTCCCAGTATGTGCTGAGACCTTCCTGTACCGTGACTGTTTGTTCAGTGTAGCTGTCACTGTTACCTGCACTGTAACATGTGATAACACAAACCTAGATAAGGGTGTGAACAACCCATTTACACCCTGGCCTTGTTTATGATCCTGGACAGGAAATCACTACAGTCATGATTTTGAAAGGAAGTTGTTGTTGTGGTTGTGTCTGTGCGATGGTTTGTATGAAGGATCGAGTTTTGGCATTGGTTCGCATTAGATTAAGGTGTGGTGTTGGTTTGAGTGGGGGGTTGGGGGGGTCCTGACATGAAAAGAGTTTAAAAATATAAACGCATCACCTACATTTGGATCATTATTAGAACCGTGTGTATGGAGGATCAATGACAATCTAGGGTTAATAAATAATCAAGACCCTAAAAGCATTAAACAGACTTTTCCACTGCTATGGAATATCCATTTCCACTGGAGCCTGAAGTCTGTCTACTAGTGAATCTAACTCAACTCAAACTGTCAAAAGTGTGTGAAGAAACTGACAGAAATTCTGTTGACGATCACAAAGAAATGTATTGATAGAAAATTCAAATTAGACTCCGCCCCCCTTCCAGTCAAGATGTGGTTGAAGAAGGCAACAGTTGTGTGGATCTGGAGAAAATAACCTACTGGATGAAAAAACGAAGTAGGAAGTTCTACAAGATCTGGAACCATTTATAAACTGCATGGAAAATTTACCAATGCATCACATTGGTTCGGCTTTATATACCCGAGCAGGGCTTGTAGGACTCACGAGGTCAGAGGTCAACATATGTCTCTCTGTGACTCATGCGGTTCACTTATTTATGTGCTTGTGTGTTTGTTTGTTTTTTTTGTGCGTTTCTTTGTTTTGTTTTGTTTGTTGTGTTTCTCTTTCTGTCTCTGATACTGTCACTGTGGGTTGGGAGTGTTGTCTTGTGGTGTACGAATGCAACTAATACTGTGTAATGAGATATCAAAATAAAAAAAATTCTAAAGAAGTTCACCTGGGATCCAGTGTAACCATTAGATTGTGGGAAAGTCGTTCAGCTAGTTTTGATGTTCTTCACAGTAATTTAACATTGTGCATTAAATGCTTCAAGTATTGCATTAAACCCATATAATGGTAGAAAAGTTATTTTCTTGTATTTTAAATTGTCTCCTCGTATTTTTTTTTAATTTTTAAAAAAATATTTTACCTGCAGCAACAGATCGCTTTGGGAATTAATACTAATTATATGTTTTAATGCTGAATGCATTCCAAAGTTTGCAAGTTTTTTTGTTTTTTTTTATTGCCTAGGAAGTCTTGTAGTCACTCCCATCTGTGGGCATTGTGAAAATCTTCTGCGACAATTTCATTTAACTTGGAGGAAGGAGCCAAGGATGAGTACAATGCATAAATAAGGGCACAGTCTGGAAATTGTTTTTCACTTTCTTTGACTTTAAAGAGAGAATCACCCTCAGGGCAAACAGTACCAGCAAACACTTACAATTCTAATTAGCGCCATGTTTCAGTGACAGCTGTAATGCTACGACTGAGACCCATATTTCCATGGCGACAGTCGGTTAAACTGACAAACTGGCACCAACTGACAAAAAAGTACGAGAACAAAGGCCATAATAGGTAGTTTATTTGTGGTTTAATGATACTATTGAATGGGTAGAGGAGTGCACTGTGCTCCCTGCAAGTGCTTTTTAGATAAATCTTTCCTACTTTCCTGTTTCCATTTCCATTCATTTGCACACAGTATCAAAATCAATTAGCGATCCATCTCAATCCGCCTCACTTGTGTTGTCCGAAAGAATATCACAAACCCTCGATTTTATTGTTTTTAAAAGCTCCATTATAGCTGTCTATAATGCAGGTAAAGTGCAGAGTGAATTCTAAAGTGTCTAAAGGGTCTGTGACTGCATTACCCCTTAATGGTAATATAATTTAAATGGAAACCTAATGTTGTTTAGCGTGATGGATGGATTGCGCAAGAAAAAAACCTAAACCGTTCCAGGGAAATAGTTGAGTTTTTTTTAATAAATGGTTTTAAACAAAAATAGCCGCCCCTTATATATATGCTTGAATCTGAATGTGGACAATGTGTGTAATATCTAAATGTTTATTATACCGTACTTATAATACTTCACTTCTTTGCAAGCAATTTTATGACCATTTTTTTCTGGGCAGTTTGGACCAGTTTTGCTCTCGTGAAGTCGAACCAAGAAAGACTCTAAAGAGGAACGTTGACCTGGTTGAAGGAGAACCTACACAGACAGTAATACAAACAGCGTCAGTCATACTATACGTCTGTCTGTGTCTCTGTCTTAGCGTGCGTCAATAACAGCAGACTTCAACAGGATGCTCTGCTTCACTACTTAGTTGTTTGTCCTCAGCGCTCAATGAATAATAGATTTGGTTTTCCTGTCATCAGGAAATGTCTGTCTATTGTTTTAACAGCAGGCATGATCATAAAAGAAAGCACCGACCCAGAAAACATGCATCTTTTTTCAGATGTATATGCCGCTCCAATTATAACCCTGTGTACAAGGCCCTTTTGTGTATAGTGTTTTAAATTTCCTGCTCACGCTTAGCTGTGTGTGACATTTCAGTTTCTTCCTTTGGTTTGATGGGAAGGTCCCTTGTCAAGCTACTTTGTTTTTTTCTTTTTTTTTTTCTTTTTTTCTTTTTTTTCTTTTTTCTTTTTTCTTTTTTTTCTTTTTTACGTATCAGGATGGTGTTCCTCATTACAGGTCATTGCAACTTCTTTTCACTGATGTAAACAGTCCATCTCCTACATCTGTCGTTTTCTGGGGCAGATTTGGGTCAGCCTGCATGGAAAAAAAAAAAGAAAAAGATTTTGGGTGCAGAGATTCCCTTGAGTCAAACTATCATGGGTACCTTTAGCCTGACATCATTTTAGGAGACGGCTCATCTAGTCCTAGATACGAGAGGCCAGTCAGATGAGGTGCACGGCGGGCGGGAGTTTACACAAAGCCTTAGCGGGAGAGAAATCTAAAGTATGCCTTTGCAGGAAAACGCCACCAGTTTTTTCAGGTTTACGGACTTGGTGATTATAAATATTGATTGCAGTGACAGGTCGGCCTTCAAATCAATAGCAATTACAAGAAGTGTTCAAATAGGAAAAAGACCTTGTCACAGAAATGCTGCGGACTGTGAATATATTGTGCACAGTGCTGCGTGTTCTCCCGCCGAATTAATTCCACTTCTGTCCTAACGTGTGTTCAACGTGATTCCCCCCCACCCTGTTGTACATTCATGTATTTTTACAGCCCGAGTTGGGAGAGAGAGCTACGTTTTGCTTGCAGCTACGCTTTTATTTTTCTGCACAGAAAAGCGGGCTAATGTGCACCCACCTTCACTTTTTTTTTTCTCTGTGTCTATGTCTCACCGCTTTTCTCTCGCTCGCTCTCTCTCTCTCTCTCTCTCTCTCGTCCACAGGCAGGCAGTTAGTGCATAAGCAGGCACCATGTCCACCCCCACAAACCCAGAGGTGAAGGAACTGAACCCTGTCGACTTTATCCAGCTACAGCAGTACATCGAATGTGAGTATAGGCGGGC
>JAPTHA010167995.1:6101-16633 GCA_029814585.1 Gymnapogon annona | reverse complement strand
CATGTGTCTGTGTGTGTGTGTGTCTGTGTGTATATGTGTGTTGGGGGGGGGCGGGTCAATGGCAGTCTCTGTGGTGGGTGGGGTTGTAACTGTAATCTGGATTTGTTTGGATTATGAGGTTGCACCAAATTGCTTGGACCCCCTAATCTGTATAGAATATTTCTATTTTGAATCTCTGTTTTACAGCCATGTTACCAGAAAGCCCGACAGTGGCTGCTCGATAACATCCCCTCAGTCCTGGTTTTTGGAGTGTGTATTGGTGTTGTACAGGTATCACATTTTTTACATATTTAAATGCGTTGCAGATTGTTGCTACACTAAGGTGACCAAACGTCCTCTTTACATGCCTTGTCTGGAGTCTTCAATTGTGGTTTATAAATGAATACATTTCGATGACCTGTGATTGTTGAAGCAATTGGGGAAAAAATCTAAAACCCACTGAAAGAGGACTTTGCACTTACCAGTGAAATGTGGGACATTTCTACAGTGAAAGCTATTAAAAATAAATTACTGAAGTTATGAAAGAGTCAAAGGTGTCAAAATTGTTTTTGTCTAGAGGCCATCATACACTTGAACATCTCAATTAAAATATATTTACAGATCGCAAGTATAGGAATCTATATAAATAATGACTAAAACTTTTCTTCTTGGTTTAATGTGAAAAAATAGTATGGAAAAGATGAAAGAAAAAAGACTAGTCCTACAAATACTATGAAAAAACCAACAACTTTGAATATGAAAGTTTTAACTTAAACTGTCACAATGAGGTAAAGATCAATGTCAAAAGATTTTTTTTTTTTAAATAACCTTTGTGCTTTTACATCAGACTCTCCAAAAGTCTCCTCTAACACCGGAAAAAGTTGATGGACGTGTCACCAGTGGCCTTTTTTCGTTTTTATAAAGAGTCTCTAGAAGGGTCTGAAAAATCTCCAAATATTCCAACAAAGTGGATAAATTGAGCTGTTACAGGTAGACAAGCAGATCATGTATTTTCATGTGACAGAAAATCACACGGTGTCATTTCCAGGGAAAATGTGATGTTTTGGCATTTGAATGACTTTTCAAAAGTTTCCAAAGGAATTTGAAAAGCAGCTAAATTTGTTGCTAGGTGGAAAAGAAGTGAAGACTGAAAAGTTGCTAGTAACTTCCAGCAACAAAAGTGATAAGTTAGCATCGGTGATTCCGATTAAAAAAAATTCTAAAAAAAAAAAGATGCTCCTGCAAACATCGTCCTTCCTGATGATCTCCATTGGTCGTACTGCTGTTTGACTGGTTCCTCCTGTTCTTTCCACAGATCCTTGCCCTGGTGTTCTCCATGCTGATGTACTGTCAGATCCTATGTGCTGAAAAGTACTTGGACTGACTCTTGACCAATGGTTCCCATAGTGAGGATGCAGTACCTTATCACAGTCTGCACTTCCACCTCGATCCAGGAGGCTTGAAGACTGACAGTATGATCTGTCCCTGAGTAAACTGAAAGAACGCTGGTGTCCTCGTGCCTGCCGCAGTATTATCTCATTAACCTAATAGCACTTAATAGTACGGCCGGTCATGTACAGTTTACCAATTCATCTCTACCGGTAACGTTACTACAGATACCTTGTTGCTCCTGTGGTTCTGTCAATAAGAAGAAAGTCACCTTAAATAAAAACAGGAGCTTTAAAAGTTGTCACTGCCATTGTGTGAACAGTATTGTTCATTCATCATGTTGTACTTCTGTATCATGAATGCTGATTGACTTTGGGATAGTGAGGGAGGCTTCACTGCATAAAGATGAATTTTTATCCACCATAAAATTTCATTATCTCATGTTGGCATCATTTGATTATTCTTTAATATTTAAGTTGATGGCTTCAGGTGTTATGACACTTAACCATAGATTTCTCTGTAATTCCTTTACAACAAGTATGTTTTCTTCTCATAATAAAGCATTATTTTGTCTTTGTTTATATAAACCTTCTCTGGGGTTTGTTGGGATAGTTTTGGATCAAATAGGTCTGAGGAGTTACTGAAAGGCCTTCAAGATTCTTTTAACTGTTTGCGTTCCATCAACAGCGTCCATGAAGTGACGTACTGAGGTCAAGGGTTGGTAGAGCAAAACCTCACCTACAGAATGATACATATTTATACACTGAACTATCAAACAGCTTAAGTTGTTCAGATGAGCTCAACTTGAAATATGTACGCCAGAAAAACTGAACTTTCACATGAATGTTAACAAATTCATTAACATGAATAAAAAAAATCTGAATTTTTCTTACATTTAATAAAAATATCCACGAAGCTGTCACCTGCAGAAACTACAATTGCAGAATCATTTGTGCCAGTGTATGCTGCAGATGTTATTTTTAAATTTATGGATCTGAACCACTTTCTTGTGACCATTTATTATTATTCAATCTACATTTGGTGTATTTAACCTATAAAAACATCCACAGCGAACCAAAATCAGCTACTGATTTAAAGTGTTTACTCACATCTGATCCACTGATCCTATCAACATGTCAGTAACTGGATAAAATAGTTCATCTTTTCACGGTCGCCAGATGTTACCCATTTAAACATTCAGATGCTCCATAGTGAACGTAGACAAACGATCATCTTCTGCAACATCGATTCACCAGGAAAACCCATGTAGAAATTACACTTGAGGGACATGTTTGATGTATGTTCAGTTATTGAGTTATCTTTGCCGAAAGTGGCTTTTTCTTTGTTTTTCCCAGTTTCCATCTAATAAACTCTGAATTTACTCCAAGCTTTTATGAATATCTACATGATCAGTAAATACCACAATTAAAAATGCAGAGGATGATGTAATACATAGTGATAAATCACTAAAGAATGGCAAATAATTTTTTTTGTTGTGACACAAAACAGTTGTAGATCTTTAGGAGTTGAAGATTTTGTTTAATATGTTGTCAAATAGTCAATAGTAAATAGACTCAATAGGCTCAAAAGTAGACTCAATGTAAATAGACTCAATAGTGCTTGGATTTCATTGTCAGTCCGTGTCAATTTTAAGGTTATTTTGCATGTTTGCAGCTGTTGTTTTACCGTTGAGGCCCTTGAATCTGGACCAGTCAAGGAACCCAATGTGTGAAAAACAAGACATACAACATCTGGAGGGTGAGCAGACAGGACAGATGCCATACCATACACTGCTGGTGACAAGATGTAAAAATGGTCGTTTTTATCCTCTGCTGCATAAATACACATTGCATTAAATCACATATTTAAATTGAATCGACATGTTTATTGATAAACAATGAATTATGGACTTAAAAACACATTCAGTTCACATTCACTATTTCCCTTTTAACAGATAAACCTTATATAAAAAAACATGCCACTGCTTTAAAGGCACATTGAAATACACATAAAATACAGCATTTAAAAATACAGCCAGTATTTCTAAAGCACACAAAAGTCAAGTTTGTTCCCGCATATGTGAACACAGAATGTAAACATGAAAAAAAGGAAACACTTTACATTAGAATGATTGAATTTCACCCATAATAACTTGAATAGTAATAATTATATTAATATAATAATTTATTCCTGCTTTGACTTTTAGTGGCTTCAATTAAATAACAAATTGCATCTTCAAACAAACAACAATAAATAAAATAAACATCAACCATTCATCCAAGTCAGTAACTGACACTTGATTTTGGGTAATCTTCCAACACAGGATGTGTTGTGTACATCACGACACACAGAAGCCTGGACTGAAGACACCGAAGTTCTATGTAGGTTTAGTGCAAAAACTGTGTGAAAGACGATGACACGTCGATACAAAAGTCCTTTGTGGATGTCAACAGGAATTAACCCGTGTCACTTTGAGGCTCATAGTTTAGATTAAGTCCGTCATGTAGTTTTACAAGTCACATCATGTGAAAAGCGAGAAATGCTGTCACATGTATGGAAAACATCAGGTAACTGGTTGAACACGGTCTGAGAGTAACAGCAATTTTGACATAAAAGATCACAGCTTTTTTTACAGCTTCTTTCTGCTGTCAGGCAGAACGTTCAGAGAAAAATCAGAGAAAAAAAGAAATGATGAACTGTCAACATTTTCAAGCAAATTTCTTCACTACGCAGGATTTGATCTTTTTAATTACGATATCCCCATTGGTAAAGAATTGGAATTTTTTTTGCTAATTTCTCTTTTTTTTTTTGCAAATCTGTACAACAAGCCACTATTCCAGATGTGTTCACACATTGGTCTTACGACCTAATACCAGTTATGTTAACCTTCACCTTGACATTACAAGCAATTTTAAATGTAAAAATCATCCGTTGTTAAAATACTGCACCATTCTCATGTCCTGTGTAGTCAGAATAATGGTATAATAATGTCATAATGGTAACACGTCCACTGGGCCTCCCTTTGACATCATGGTCTGCTTCGTCGTCGTATTTAGCTGCAGGTCCGTGGTCTCAGTCGTACTCCTCCAGATCCACCACGTTCTCCTGAAATCACAAAGTAACAATTAAGAAAAACTACGGGTTTCATGTAATAGCATATATAGTACATTATGTGATTCACCTAATTACTTTTCCCTCTGACACAATAATATCTATCAAATACATGTACAGCCCGGCCAAAAAATCTACTAAAAGTCTATGAAGTCCTGCGCTCAGTATTTAACTTTGTTAAAGATAATTAATAACAGGTTACTCGGTGTTTCCAACTTCTCAGTACAGAAAGCTTTTACTGTCCTTCAAAAACTGACTTGTATATTATGCAAAATACTATTTCACCAGCTGCCAGTGGAAAGCATCTATTGTCTGTCCTCAAAATAGTTAAATGTTACTAAATGACGCGGGGAGCTGCATCAGACGGTTCAAAGAGCTGCAGGTTGGTGACCCCTGTACTAGACAGTTAACAGCAACTAACAGGAGAGAGCACATCACCCCAGTATTACAAGCTCTTCACTGGCTCCCAGTAGAATTTAGAATTCAAATCAGTCAATTCAATTCAAATCCTCCTTCTCAACTACAAGACCATTAATGGCGCAGGCCCTTCATATATCAAAGGTGCTCTTGCGCCGTAACATCCAAATAGAATTCTTTGGTCTGAGAATGCAGGTCTACTGGTGTGTAAAAGTACAGTAGGAGCAGGAGTCTTTAGTTACCGAGCTCCTTTCTTATGGAATCAGCTTCCAGCTAATATTAAAGAGGCTGACACAGTCTGTACATTTAAGGTTAGACTGAAAACATCCCTCTTTGAAAAACCTTATGGTCAGACAAGTTAAAAACAAACTGCACCCACAGTTCAGTCTGTGCTGCACTAGGAGTAAGAATGCTGGGGGGAGGACAGAGCACTGAGTCCTATCGTCTGTTTCTGGTACTTCGTACCACTTTAACTTACAACATTTAGTTTACTTTGCCTGTTCATCACCATTCTCCCGGTGACACTTTTACCATTCCCCTCTGGGAGAGTGGTTACTGTTTCAGTTATAGCCACCTGGGGTCCAATGACGACGGAATCTGAGGTGACTACATGGACCTCCGTGCCCTCACCTGTCTCCTCAGACTAGATGGACTCCCCCATATGTCCCCACCCAACTGCATCATGATAGACTGCATTACATCCATAAATGGAAATCCATCAGTGCAGGTGCATCTACAGCCTGTGTGTCCATGGGATTAGATCTCTCCTTCACTGTGGTTCTCCCTGAGGGTACTCTGTTCCCACTGGGTTTTGTGGGAGTTTATCCTTGCTGAGACGGAGGGTCTAAGGACGGGTGATGCTCAATCCATTTACTGTGAAGCCCTGTGAGGTAACATTGTTGTGATGTAGGGGTCTACAAATCAAAATAAACTGAATTCAGGCGTTTGGGTCTTTATAGGTGACATACACTTGTGAGACCAGGTGGAACGTGTTTTAAAATCTTAATATTGACGATAGATAGACAGACAGACAGACAGACAGATAGATAGATAGATAGATAGATAGATGTACTTTATTGATCCCAAAAGCTGGGTTATTGGTTATTGGACGCTTTGACATGTGTCTTGTGTTTAGTTGAAACTCACCCATCCCCCGTGGCTCTTCACCCAGGGGGCAAACGTCTCCATGTAATACTCAGCGTAGCCCTGCATTCGCTGGGTTCCTGTTGCTGTCACTATTCGCCGTGACACCTCCATCGTGACAGCCATGCGCTGCAGTGTCGGACTGGCCCTCGGTGGCAGGGCCGTGGTCCCCAGTACCTGACTGCTGCTGAACGTGTCCAGGAGCTTAGAGAAAGACCCATAGGACAAACGAGACAAGCTATGGCGCAGTAACGGGTCTGACTGAATCTGTAACGGCACACAGGCAACAGCATCATTACACAAGAAAGAAAACAGGCATGAACAATCAAGAGTGTTTTCTCACATTGACATTTTTAAGGTACTTAAAAAGTATACAATCTTCAAGTGTTCTTTCATAATATCAGAATGTTCAGGACAATCTCTGCTTTATGTACCGCCAACACTGAGGATTACATGTTGGTGGATTCCTAAATCAAACATCTCCAGACCAGTGGATTGGAAGGGATGGGCCATTTGACTGGCCAGATATCACTCTCTTGTGATGTCTTTCTTTGGAGTTGTAACAAAGGTAAGTGACACCAACACCTTGAAGCCAAAGATCAGTGATGTCACCACTGATGAGGGCGAGAAGTTGACCGCCGTCATCTGGTGCTTTGTGCAACTAACGGTGTCCATATAAAGCTGTATTAAATGAGGCAAAAAACTTCAATATCTACTTTTCATTCTGTAATAATTTCAACAAATTTGTCTATTCATTTGCTTTTTTAATACACTTCTTCAATTGTAAAGAGATATTATGAACATCCTGTATTCAATTTTATGTTTACTTTGAACATGAAATTTCCCAGAGTTGGACTAATAAAGGAATATCTAATCTAATCATATTGATAATATTTAAATACTATATATTCATATATTTTCATGGGACATTGAAGGAGAGTGTAACGATGAGTGTAAAGATGAGATTTTCCATTCATGCAAGAATTTGAACCACTTTTTACAGTGTAAAATGAGAAAAAAATCTAGATAAAGTAATGGTAAAAAAACATCCCGGTGTTTGGAGTGCTTGGAGGGTTTTTAAAACTATCATGTCTCTGGTTTTACATGGACTGTCAACATCAAATAAAAATTGGGATAGAGTCACAAGTCTCCACTCTCCAAGTCTACTTGGCAGGAATACTCCAGATCAGCTACGTTCTGTTCATGACGGCACCTTGAAAATGTCAAACTGCGATAATTGATATGAATTACAGTATATTTGCACTCTCCATACTATTCTTCCTTGGGGCTGTGATTCCCTCTCTCACTGCAAAGCCCTGCTGTGAGTCATAATTCTTGACTTACAGTATCTCATGATGATTTGCAACTTACCTTAGTGTTAATGACATCCCCTTCCATAGACAGAACTTGGACAAGCTGCTGCACCACCGCCTCTTTGTCACACACTGACTGGGTATCTGCAGGTTTAAGGAAGTTAAATTTAAGCCTTTTTAAGATGTTTTTTTGTTTAAGATGTTCCGTTAACAGCTTCCCTGCTGTTAACGGACACTTTGGCTCACGGAGTCACACCAGTATATCTGTCTACTCTGTTTCCCCATTCTTTGTATTCTGCTGCTGTATTTGAAATTTCCCCTTGTGGGCCAATTTAAGGTATATCTAATCTAATCTAATGAAACTGAAAGTGCTGATAAATAAACATCAAGGTCACAACTCTATAGCAACACAGTAAAATAAGGAAAACGCAGTAAGAAAATTCCAAACGCAAACACAGTGGACTGAACAAAGTCCAAAGAAATGTACTTTTCAATATTTACAGCTGACCAGGGAGTGGTAGCAAAAACAAGTTAATGGTCAAGAAACAATGAATACAATTATTTTGTTTTGGCATGTCTGAATAGGAAAGGCAACTAAAGATGGTATTCTGTTTAATTGAAAACCGTGATTAAAAACTGAACCACTCAAGATGCACCACAATGAACAACTGTTTACAGCAATTAAATTGAAAGGAACTGAATGACCGTCATTAAATACACTCACAAATCTGTATCCGCTGTCTCTGAAAATCACTATTGTATTGTTGTATTCACATGACACAGACTAGAACTAACATTCATTAAAATCAGCCCTTCCTTTAGAAATGCATTTAACTAATGCGGTAATTGAGCATAAGAGAAATATAGTGGTGCAGAAATGGAAAGCTACATGTAGTAATCCAGTCTCATTTCATTTTTTTGGTAAACTTCAACTAAATTAATTTAGTAATGATAATATCTTATCCTGTGTACTTTTACTAGAATGTTTTGCTCTCTTGTCTGTGATGGTGACTGTTGTGTTCCAGTGCACCCCCCCCCCCCGGTTGTTAATTCCTAACATTATTAGATAATTATTGTTATATAACGGATAGTTTTGGCTTTGGTATTTTCGGTGCAATAACTGGCATTTATTTATTTTATTTTTTTAAATCGGTTGTTAATTAATTTCCGCCCAGCGGATATAAATTGGACGTGCATTAGGGTGTGTGCACACTGTGAACTGTGTTTTTGTTGTTCCTGCCTCTCGAGCAGTGGCGCGGGTTTCAGGAACGCCAGGCCGCGCGTTTGAGAGGGTTTTGAGCTGGAAGACGGCGGATGACGGTGCTTAGCCTTTTTGCTAAGTCGTTTTTGTTAACTTTGTCTCGTTTTTGTTTGACCAGGTGAGTCTGGATGTCCTGTTTTCGGTTTGTTTTTTGACAGGATTTAGTTGCGGGTTTTTGTTAATAGTGTAGTGGTATGTGGGCAGCTCCGACGGTCCTGTACTGCGTTGGCCTGACCCACATACCGTTCTTTTGTTAATTTGGCCAGCTCACCTGAGTCCAGTCCTCCTTTCTTTTGAACTTTTGGGGTTCTTTTTGTTTTGGGCACAGGAAAGGGGTTAAAATAAGTACTTTAATTTGCAAACAATGAAATAAAGAATTTTTGCTAATTTGAACCCATTTTGTCTCCTGTGTCCTCAATAAAATATGTTGCAGCCTTCGGGTCATAACAGTGACCACTGTTATACAGCCATCCAACAGGTAAACGTGTTGCAACACATTTGTTGAAGTATTGGATAATAGACATGTTTGTCCTGTCTCAGTTCATGTACAGTATGAAAAGAAGTTTTGGACGATTCAGACTTTGAACACCAAATGCACGAGTCCTCTGTTGACCACAAAACAAAAAACTCATGAAATATTACTCCACTACGAATATTGTGACATGAGACCAAAATGAAGTTTAAAAAATAAATTCTTTCCTGTGTTCAAACACTATGAGAAAATCAAAATTTAAAATCTTAAGTACTTAAGGTTTAGTATGAATAACCAATGCTGATCCTTCTACATCTCTGTATGCACGTGATTGTGCATGTACATATGATTACCTTGTATCGGTGGAGTGGTGGGCCTCCTGTTGGGTTTCTTGGTACTGGTTGACCTCTGGGCAATCTTTTCAAGTTTTTCTGCAACCTCATTATAGAACTCAGGTGGGTGGTCTGCACACACGAAGAACCACAACATTATGAATGTCACATCAGAACCCCCATTCTGTGTCAATCATTCAGCTTTAGCGTCAACCGCCAATATTTCTACACAATTAAGCCACCACCAGATTAAAAATGATGTTTAAACTTTCCACATCAACATTCTAAAGATTGAAGTATTGCTTCAAGCCTTACTGGGAGAGACAAGGCTGGGGGTAGGCTCTGGTTTCTTGTCAATGTGGAGAGTCGAAGGCCTCTGAGGTAAAGATTCGTTGTCAGTTTTATCCTTGTCTTTCTCAAACTTTTTCTTAAAAAACGTGGATATCTTTCTCCTAATCTTCTTTTGGTTCAGTCTCTTTGGAGGCTTCTTCTCACCCTCCTCTTCATCTGATGTCGACGACGGTGACACCAAGTCATCCTGTGGGACAAATACATTTACAGTATGAACATTCTCAAATGCTTTGTTGGTAATGTCATTACTGAATTGATTTTTACATCAATGGAATTTTTTTGCTGTATGTTGCTGATGAATATTATTATTGCAGGCTATACTGAGATTGCAATCTTATCGACACTGACCTGCAACACCTCCCCCTACCCCACGTCTACAGTTGCTACTCGTCCCATCCAGGAGTTGGGCGGGGTGCGTGGACCACCGCCTTTCACGGCTGCAGGACCGGCTGGCTGTTTGACCCCCTAGGTTACCCACACCTCCCACACAGTTGTCTATGTGCTTGTGTTGTGATATTGTCAAATATGTGCTCTTGTGCCGGGGTTTTTTTTGCTCCCCCCAGTGCATGCTCCTGAGCATGTGCCGGGTTGATCTTTTTTTTATCCTCTTCTTTCCCAATGTAATGCTGTATCACACTGTGCTTGTTTACATACAAGTATACAATATTTGTATATTTGATTTGGCAGGAGTTTTTACGTTGGATGCCCTTCCTGACACAACCCACTGGACGCTCGCCCTGGGAATCGAACCCAGCTCCCCTATG
>JAPTHA010167936.1:0-16679 GCA_029814585.1 Gymnapogon annona | reverse complement strand
ACACACACACACACACACACACACACACACACACACACACACACACACACACACACACACACACACACACATCCACACAAACCTATAATGGAATATACAGACACAAAAACAAATAAGAAGCATACGTGCACATTAACAAACAAACACACAACCCTATGATAACGCTATAATCCTACAATAAGCATACAGAGATAGATGCAACAGAAGCACCAACATATACAATGAACCTGCATACATACATACATTCACCCACAAAAGAAAAACAAAGTGGAGTGGAATGGAGGCAGCAGAGAGGCTGCAGTGCACTCCGACAGTACACGTGGGTGGACTAAACATGGACAGTACTGCAGGTTATATGGATCAGCTGTAGCTAGTCGTTCTGGAAGAACATCACAATTGTTTGGAAGCTGTATTTAAGACCACGATCCCATTTGATGGTTTGACAATATATACATGGAGGCCATAAGGCAGAATATTCAAACTAAAGGAGATAAATACTTAATGAGAGTACCACTTAATGGTCGGAAAAAAGGTCATGATAAGGATCAGATGCACCACAACTTGAAAATCTATGTAATGGAGAAGCTGTCCATTAATTTAAAAGTAAAACAGGATACATTTATGGAAATATGGTCAGAAAGAACTGTATATATATCGGCCCATTGAGGCCAGATTTAACTTAACTGGAAGCGACCAGTTATATTTGTACTGGTTGAATGTAATGGAGTTAAAACTTGTGTGGATTTTGAAATAAGAATAATGAAAATAAGCAGAGAAAAGTAATATCTTTTTCTGTTCTAATCTAGGTTATTTAACAAAATTTTTTTAAAAAAGGGAAAGATTTATTTTATTAAGAATTATTTTGATTTTTCTGAACAGAGAGTTTGTATGGAATGCCTTATGTTAAATCTCATGCTTTGCTATTATAGATTTTACAGACGTGATATGCTGATGTACGCAGTTGCATTACTTTAAAAATGAAGAAATAAAATATCTTATCAAATAAAAAAAAGGCAAAAATGGATAATACAGATTGCATTGCGTTGAGGAGGTCAGGGAAACTGAACTACTCAACGTCCAGGCCGTCGTATCCTTTGTCCACAGCATCCCATCTTCCACTGAGAATTTTCTCTTTCATGAAGAATACGTGGACTGATGAGTGGAACAAATGTTCTACTGAATTAACTGAAATGACAACTTCTGATCACTGAATCTAAAGAAAATACCTGCCCATGCTGTGGGTGCTGTTTTAATGCTCCTTACACTTAAATACCGTTAAAACAGACTAATGATGGCAACAACTGCACTGGAGCTAAAATAAAATGATCTCACAAAATTCAAATGAATTATATCACTATTTGGAAAATGGAAATGATTCTACATTTGTATGCAATGTGCTGATTTTTTTTTTTGGTTTGTGATGCAATTTTTCAAGTATAGTCTTACATTTCACCCCATAGATGCAATACATGTAAGAAGTGATTAAGTTAAAAGGGTAGTCAGTGGATTGTGGCAACATTGTTATGTACACTGTTGCCAATAAAGTTGGAATAAGATATTTCTCTTCCCATGAAAGGATTGTGACAATGTGTTTTATGCTTGATAAAGTGTAACTCAGACTCAAAGTGCTAAAGCAATCAATGTGTATTGTTCACATGTAGGCCATCAAAAATAATAAGAAAAGAATCCGCACGAATTGATTCTCTATTTCTGACTATTTCATCACATTCTCTCTTTTATTCTGGAATTTAAATAATTATTGCTGCCCTGAAAGAGTGTTCATATACTGAATTTCAACATAAAAAGTACTAGTGTTGGAAACACTGACTCTTTCGACATAAGGATAAAGTAAAACAGGCAAAGATATGTACACCGACAAATATTTAGTTAAGGGTCAGACTTTACTGAACACCAATGTGCACACTGTGAGTGATATCACAAGTATAACTCAGACTGACCTGCTGTTGTGTGACTGACGCTTCATTAAGTGTCAGAGAACAGTGTGTGCCACTGGTTACATGATCTACTTTGAGTTTTCTGCATCTTTTAACTAATACTATAACCTGCCTATACTTGTTTAGTGTCTATTTATATGGTCTACTGTGCCCCTGTTCTTATTTTGGCATTTTTCTCATGAGGGGTTTATACTGTAAACTGTCACCACACTCTATTACTCCTCTGTGTGTCATTATCAATGGTCTGTCGTTACTCACAGCCTGTATTCTCATTTGCCTTGAAGACATTCATCATATCTCTATATATCACAGATGTATTTATATATATATATTCACTTAGCACACACACACACACACACACACACACAGATGAGCATTGATGGAAGCTGTAAAAGCTGTTTGTTTTTTTAACTATGAATTGAAGACGGGGTGGGAGTGCATAAGTTTATTACTTCTCCTCACTCCCTTTCAGGCAGAATATCATGTTAATTCCATATACATTTAAATGGTCAAATACATGTACAATTTATATACACGTGTATGTATGTATGTATATATATATATATATATGTGTGTATGTGTGTGTGTGTGTGTGTGTGTGTGTGTGTGTGTATATGTGTATGTTCGTGCACATGTATGTATTAGCATTTATATTCATAAATATGTAACTGTGGTATGCATTTATGTTTTCCTTTGAAAAGAAATAAATAAATAAACTGCCGGAACTTGATATGAAATGCTGTATGAAAATTGTAAAGTGTAAAATATGTTGTTGGTTTTTTTGGGGTTTTTTTTGCCTTTGCCTGAAATAAAAGTTATCGAAAAAAAAAAAAAACATTAGATGTGAGTGCTGTGTTTGATAACATGGACACGCAACACACTCCTCCATCACCTACAGTCCAGCCCCAGATGCTACAGTGAAAATATCTAAAGTGGATTGGACTAGTAAAAAATTAGCATAATATAATAACCTATCAATTATGACAATTCTGAAGTTTGTCCTTAATTTTAGTGTAAATGAATTAGCATTATATGACATGTACAATTTCCTCGTGGTGGATAATCAGAGTCATCTGCAAGGGTAATTTTAACAATATTCTACCGGTTACTAAATGTTTTATGTCTTTGTAGATCCACTGTGATCTGTAAAGATAAGGTACAATATTGGTAAAACTGCACTTTGACTTTTTTGTGCTAAAACAAAGAAAATTTGAGTTTTTTAAAAAATCGACAGGCCATTTTTTTTTTTTTTACTAGTTTGGCCCACTTGAGATCATATTGTACGTGACCCCTTAACTAAACTAAGTTTGACACCCCAGCCTTAGAATGTATCACGTGTGACTGTGTCAAGTGGTGTCTCACAGGTGTCAGTGCTTTAACCCTTTCTGTTTTTAACCTCATAGTTCAGATCTTCTCGGAGGTCCCATTAGTTTGGTGTCCAGTATGTACTTTGTTTGAATCAGGAGCTTGATGTCAGAAATCTCCACGGTTCCTGGTTGACTTTTTGGTCCACGTGCATTGGTTGAAACAGCTGCACAGTGAAAATCATAGGCCACTACAAAAATACCCACAGCAAATTCACCTTATTTTTCCACAGTTCATCCAGATTTTTTCTTTTGTCACCCCTTTGTCTGTCCTCGCTACCCTGGTGTGTGCATTGATTGCCACACAGTGACATTTTATCAGAAAATTAAATATGAAGAAACCAAGTGCTACAGCTGCCCCTCTGCTCTTAGTAGTACGTAACTCACTGTGCTTTGGTTGGTTTTTGCCATCTTGTAGACAGTCTGTGTTAGTTTCTGCTAAGCCACTACCCGACACATGACTCTGTTACATGTCAAACCCAGTTTCAGTTCAGGCCCAGGATAAAAATAGCAGTCATCTGCTTGTCTGCATGGCATTGTCTTCACAGCAGCTCTATCCTGTAATGAGATACTGTCTCCGTCATCTAAGAATACCCTTAGGATTTCTGCCGTCACATGTGGAGCAGGGTTATGAAAGAGTCTGCTGCTGTAGGTAGAAGGACCTGTTACTGTGAGATTTAATGACTTCCATAATGAAGGATGAAGTGAACAAGACTCAAAAACACTGAAACAGTCTGTTTATTATGTTTCGTTACAGCCTTTCCCACCCTTACATCCATGGCGAAATATGATGAACGTAAAACGTATACTTCCCTTATGACAAGAGCCAATGAGAGAGCACTATCATGCACGTCTGAGGGACGGGGCAGGTGGGGAGGGGGGTGTCAAAGCCACAGAACATCATAATTACACAAGAGACACCGACATAAGTACAAATATATCTGATTGACAAGAGCTGTGACACTGTTTACACTAAAGTTTGTAAACTTTTCAAGTAACGGTGTGGACTGCTCGTCCGTCTCGAGGTGTAGCTGTCAGTCTTTACAGCTCGAGCACTTTGTGTGGAAGTTAGTAAGCACACAGACGACCTCAGTGGACTTAACTCTCAGTGCATTAAAGTGTTATGTGTCAACCTGTCCCTTTTCTTTATAACAAAATATACCAAAAATACAGGAAAAGGAGGGAATGACGACATTACACAGATACATTGAATAAAAAGGGAAAGAGGACTAAGTGCTGAGACAAAGGGATGATGGACTTCAATCATCTAAGAACAGATCTGGCCTCTGATCTGGATGTGGTCTCTCGTTGCAGCTTTCTGGTTGTTTATGCCTTGGCGTTGATGATCTCAATGAACTCTGGCTTGAGGGAAGCGCCGCCCACAAGGAAGCCATCAACGTCTTTCTGGGAGGCGAGCTCTTTGCAGGTGCCGCCGGTCACAGAACCTGAGAAGTACAGTAGAATCACGAGAAGAGTTCAACCCAGGAAACTCCACTACCCAGCATCCACTGCTGGATCTAGGCGCACAGCTGGCATTTACATTTGACACAGTAGACTGGTTTGTTTCCCAACACTTTTACTGGTTTCCATATTCATCGTTTTAATACAATCAGTGTCAATTCGACTTGCGTTTTTGTTGTAATAATGTATTACTGAACTGACCTCCATAGATGATCCTCACAGAGTTGGCAACAGCCTCTGAAACGTTGACCTTCAGCCACTCCCTCAGTTTCTCATGAACTTCCTGAGCCTAAGAGATCAATCAGGAAAAAGATTCTGGTTAGGGCACCCAATCTTAGCAATCACAGCTGAGGTATTCAGTGCTTTCTTCCATTTACCTGCTGTGGGGAGGCAGTCTTGCCGGTGCCAATGGCCCACACGGGCTCGTAAGCGAGCACGACCTTGCTCCAGTCCTTTACATTGTCTGTGAAAGAGACGTGTGATAAGAGTTCAATCTGCGTTTGACAAATCTGGAAAATTTCACCACGCTTTTGTTTGCGAAGTACCACAGAGATGTTGCTCACGGTTACACACCTGCAATGACCTTGGTCTGAGCAAAGACGACTTTCTCAGTGATGCCGCCCTCTCTCTCGTCCAGCTTCTCACCGATGCAGGCGATCACACCGAGACCACTCTCCAGAGCGTGGGCAGTCTTCTGACCAATGAGCTAACAAGAGACACACACACAAGCCAATCAGAACTCTGTATTTTGTTCACTCCACTTTTTCAGGAGACAATGAGAAGCAATAGATACTGAGTGAACGAGACTAAATCATTCCCAAATACCTCATCGCTCTCTCCGAAGACGTGGCGTCTCTCAGAGTGTCCCAGGATCACCCAGTTCACCCCACAGTCCTTGATCATTGCAGGGCTGAACACACAACACAGTAAGAAAAGTTATTTTCCAAACAAAATGGTTAATCTCTGATGTCCGAGGTGAGGACGTGACTTACCTGATCTCCCCAGTGAAGGCACCCTTGGGAACTTTATAGCAGTTCTGAGCAGCCACACCGAATTTGGCGTCAAGCTTGGACCTCGCAAAATCCAGGTAGATGGATGGAGCGCCACACACCACCTCTGTGGACAAAGACAGACGAAACTGTTCAGAGACCGCTTCTCCAAAATAAGCAACGAGGTGGTTATTCTTGGTGCAAGACTCATTATGAGCCTGGGGGCGAAGAAATACAATATATTCATTCATGAAAGAATAAATCTTTCAAGCCAAGCTATGATATTATAAAAAAAATGACTCTTGCATGAATGTGTTCCTTTCATTAAATAAAACTAGGCAAACAAGATGGAAAAAAATAAAGGCTTCAAAAAATAGCTTCCATATTTTTTGAAGCCTATAAAAGCGCCGGACAACTACTCTGACATGCTACCAAGATTAAAATTACATATGGACTTTTTCCCAGGCCTTTGGAACACCCTAGGGGTTAAGTAACTCACTGAACCTCACTCTGCAAAACCTTAGCAGTAAAGCAAAACAGAAAAACTTCATTGTGAATGAACAATAACGTACAAAGTTTTGTTGTTAACTTTAATTTTCTATACTCGAATCAAGTGTGAAATAACAGAAAGAGTCATATGTGATTCTCTATAAGGCAGATTTGTGATACTTAACCATAGTAAGAAAACTGACAACTACTTTCACATGATCTTAAACTACTTTTAAACGATTCATGTTGCAAAAGAGATATGTCACTAAATGCCACACAAAAAATGTTTGCTCTTTGAGGGAATATTCCTAAATGTACAAACAGCAGTGTTGTCAGTATAGAGTAAAGTACCAGACACTGACATTCACATTGTAACTATATCTTGGGGTTACAGGAGTCTATATTAGACACCTCCTGTTATTACTGGTTTGTTAAAAGGTCATTTCTACACAGCCACATTCAACCTTCCAAATTAAAGGTCTGAGGTCATCCTCCAAAAGGTCACCGACATGGCTGCATTCTGTAGAGGTCACAGGTAGTTTTGAGTTCAAAGGTTCAGTAAAAGGGCAGAGAAGAGTATCTGACAAGCTACGAAAAACATCTGGGTATTAAACAGTTGAACTTTGACTTTGAAGCTCAACAGAGAAGTCAGTGGGAATAGCCTCCGAGAGTTTCACACTGGCAATGGAGGGGGGTGGGTTTAATGGTTCAACAGTGGAGCAAGGTCCAAGGGTAGAGTCTGCAGAGTGGTGGACTCAATAGTGACAGTTTACTCTTGAACAGACCGTGCATGAGACTGGTACACACAAGCCTGCACAGTTGCATAATCCCAATTTGCAGAAGGAGCACAGCTGGCATCGTGACAGCAGAAACGGGCCTGGGCACAGTCAACCAGTGAATGCTTGTGTTGAGGGCAAATAGTGTTAGGAGACCAAATGGAAAACCCAAGGTGTAACGGTGCAAAACTGAGTAGTTTAGGAAATACGACTGCAAAAGGGTTTAGAGACCACTGCTGCGTTCAAGTGCCCATGACACTGATAGAATAGGCCTCCGAGTGCATTTTCCGGTGATGTAAGCTTTATTCATAAAAACACAAAGAAACGTGTTACACAGCTCCCTTTCACCGGTAATATGTCACGAGAGCACAATGAAAGCTACGGTGTCCATTTGGAGACGGAAACAACTGTATTATGCACCGTCCTTCCGTGAACGCACCGCGGTCCTCAATGGCAGAGCCGACTGCTGGACTACGTGCCGCTGCAAACGCACACCCACCGACATTACCGAAAATCCCATTTGAGCGTCCGTCCTCCTTATGCAAGAATTTGTGTCAGCTTTTTTAAACGGTAGCTCGATTAACATTGGCAGACGAAGGAAGTCCCCCTAAATGCAACTTAGAGGACACAAGACGCGAAGAGATGCCCGTGATGCTAACGTCCTCATTGATTTATTATTGAATGACTGAGCCATTTTGACTTGAATGTCACATTGCAGACAGGAAACGGTGCGTTGACGGACAGCAGTGTCCATTCAGAACTAACCCGTAGGTATAGGGAAACAAATGGCTAAGATATTAAATGTTTCAAATAAAAATTAGCATAAGCGGTGTCAAAATCCACCTACCGACATTGGGGTCCACATTGCCGGCGTTCATGGTCTGAATGAGGTCGCCGAGGCTTTTCTTGTCGCCGTTCATCTTCCAGTTTCCACCGACGAAGAATTTCCTGCTCATGTTTGCAGTTTTTTTTGGCGGTGCTTACTTAGGAATAAACCGGTGTCGACTACCGACCAAGGTCCACTTCGTCTGGGGCGAGAGAGCGGAATAATCGAAGCAACTCGGGGTATTTATATGGAGGAGAACCTGGTCCCTCCTCCCCCGCGGATCCATTGGTTTAATGACAGCACGCCCGCAAACGCGTCTCGCCATTTGAGGAAGGGGAAGAGCAAAAATGTCATGCTGCCTTCAAGGACTATCGGAAAAAATGTGACTATGCGACTCAACACGTTGGAGGTCTCCGCCTGTGAGAAATGAGACCCTTGTTGAAAGTGTGCACTCTGCATGAATCGCATCCCACAAATGTTAACAATAACAATTCGTCAATTCATCACAAAGCTGGCATTATAAGCAGTCAATTGACTGAAGTGCTTGTTAACAAACTGAAATGTGAGTAAATGCACTGACTTTTTATTGTAGTTGGTATTCATTGTTTGGGGTCTCACTTTGACATAATAACAGGTGCACCAGCTGTTTGATGGATAAATGTCTCTCAAAAGTGGTTTATTAAATATAATTTTGGTGACAAACATTTTTATCCCTTGTCCCACATTCACATACTAATATCCAGTCATACTGATACCCAAATAACAACTACAACAGTAATTTAATTTGTAAGAAAATTAATAATGACATAACATAACATGACATAACATGTTTACCATCCTGACTATTGCAGTAAGTGATTATTTGCGCACATCCCTAATGTAAGCAGAAAATTACATAATGAAATGTGTAAATTTGATGAAGGGCTAAACTGTGAAGACCTCCTTCTATGTATTGTATTTTCTTCTAAATATAATGTGCTCAAGTCCATCACATACCTCAACAAACTGTTGTGTTTGTTGAAATTGGACTGACAAAAAAGTTAGGACTAATGTATAATTACTGCTAACAATTATGCATAGCGCGTCCCGTATTTATTTATGGGGATCGGGTCACTGTACAGTTCTGTTTAGTTACTGTCTAGTTCTGGTGTTACCTTTGTGGTGAAATCATTATTAAACTATATCATACTTTTGACCAGGGACTTAAAACGACATTGGCTGAAATGACAATGTTCCCGCCCCTTTCAATGACGTTAGCAGGTACGCAACAATATTTGCATACCAGAATGCACTGCGGTAACTATAATATATGTTTTTAGCACAGATATATGTCATTTAAAGTTTTATTAGCCATAGGCATTAATCAATATATAATTTATATTATTCGTTGTTGTTTTTAACCATAGAATGTATGAACACCATGATAGTGAATACTGTATGCTGTATACTAGCTTTGAAGCGAGACTTCCAGACGGCAGGAAGTTTGACTCTTTTGATATTTCTCTAGTAGGTTTCTCTTAAAGAGAAGCCCTCCCATTGCTGTGAAATAAAAACAATGACAAATGTTCTTCGAAACCCGTGTTACTTGAAGAATGATCACATAAGTTATAACTTGACAAATCATAGTAGGATCACCTATCTTACTAAATTAAAACCTCGAACATGTCGGATGTTGCTATATATTACATAAGTTGGTCGACCGTTCTTATGGCGATCAACTTATTCCAATATGATCAGTAACATGTATTCCTATGTACATATGTGTGTATATACGTATTTATATATATACAGATATGTGTGTGTATGAATGTGTATATATAATGTACAGTATGTATACATATTATGCATAGTAATTCTAATCAGTGCAATAAAACAGTGCAATATCGGCAATAACTATGTGTACACAGGATCATCTCCCTTATCCTTCATCCCCATTTGCAAAACTGTATATAGTATTTTTATGTTTGTGGAAATGGGGAGAATTTTTCATCTGCATTTTTATTCCTGTGTGCTTTGTGCTTTGGTCTTTGCTGCTGTAAACCTGGAATTTCTCCGACTGGGATTCATAAAGGAAATATCTTATAGACTTAGACTTCCTTTATTGTCATTACACAGATACACACAATGAATCTGGTAACGAAATGTCATAGATTGGCAACTGATAACACAAATAAATCTGGAAATAAAAAAGTGATATTTATGGTGAATCAATTACTATTAATCAATTAGTATTATTAATTTAAATATTTTTCTCATGGAGCGCTTGCAAGAAAACAATTTCTCTCGGGACAATGCCATCGTATTATGTTTTATCAATCTATTTGCAAATAACTTTTGTAATATTCAATGCACGAGTCTCAGTGTTTTAAGTATCACACAGTTACATTCACTCAGTCCCATTAACTCTAGAGTGTTGCGTTTGTAACGGCAGGAAGACGAGTTTAACACAATTTAGAGCGCTTCTTGTACATTGCCACACGGGGGCAAACTAACACCACAAGTTTATCTGTCTTGAAAAATAACGTATCGTTCATATTAATGCACGATTTCGAATTAAAGTGGTGTGTGCTTTTCCGTGTGTAATACCGACACCTGTGAGCCGGTAACGTAAATGACCTCAGCGAATCACGATAAAAAACCCTGTGTCAAAACTGTTGGTCAATGTTTGTAGGTGTGGAAGGAGGAGTCGTAGGAGACGGAGGAGGGTATGTGTTACCGTAGAGGTTGAGCCTTAACGGGTCTTTAAAAAGCGGCGTGAGGCGGCGAACGTGTGTCCAGAGTCACTAGAGTTCACTGAACCGTCGCGAAGAGACGTTTCCGCCCACAAGAAACATGGCGGCTCCCTTGCTGGAGGATCTGTCGGAGTACTTAGGATCCCCAGAACCGGCGGTTCGGCTTATATTATCCATTTTAATCGGTAGGTTTGACCTTATTTAGTTACCGGCGTCGGTGCTAGCTTGTGGGAACGGCATCCATCCCGTTGACAGACCGGAATAACCGTTTGTAACAGTGTAACTATTACAAGTGCTAACAGCTCAGTCAGGTAGTGACTGACAACACGGCGACAGACTGCATCCATTTGTTTAACTCCACAACAGCACAAGCAGCTCAGTGTGTGTGTGTGATGTTAAACACGGCGGGCAGGGGTGTATCAGCAAATGAATAATTTTCCGTATGGCTTTGAAATAAACGTTAGAAGAGTTTAAGCGTTCAATACATGTCCTGTTTCGTGATGCTGATAAACACATCTATGGGTTGTGTTTCGTTCCTTCGGTCAATGGAGTGGGTTTCTATGTATTTGTTTAAATTTAATATTTTTCAGCCGTTATAATCCCCCCCCCCCTTCATTCATCATTCATAGGCTATATAGCTCGGCTTAAATAAAGAAGACCAATAACTAGCCGACCAGAGAATGCAAATGTCCCCCTCTACCGTCCCCACTCCGACGACTGAACTATGGAATAATTGCATGAATGGTTGAGTTTGGGGGAGAATAATAGCCCCAAAGTTTGGAGGGGGAGGGAAGAGCTTAGCCCGACGACCACAAACAAGGCTTGCCCTTATGTGCCCCCGACCCATTTTCCATAGAAACCTATTCACTGTGGCATTTCAAAATGGGGAACACATTTGTTGTTCTGTTGTGTTAGTTAGTATAGTAACCTGTTTTACCAGTACTAGTAGTACTACTAGAGAAAGTCCTCTTTACACACGGTATGAATGTTCTGGGAGTGTGTGTGTGTGTGTGTGAGAAGTTGGGGGAGGGGAGGGTGTCCTCTAAACTGTCCTCGCTGAACTTTGTCCTGACACATGAACACGTCTGTTTTCTCTGTGCCACCTCACACACACACACACACACACACACACATACACACATAAAATTGACATAGCATTGCTGTCCACATCAGACTGTGGTTGGGTAATAATTCAAACCAGTCACGCCACTAGCTGCATATGCCTTGCACTAGTGTTGCTTAATGAGTATTACATAATAACGTTATATAGCAAGTGTCTTGCACCGCCTCAGCAATGTCTCTCATAATGTCAAGTTGTGAAAGTTGTTTTCTGCTTTTACATGAGCTCAGCTAACAGCTGCAACTCGATAAGGTGCAGGGCAGCCTTTCAATCCACTCACATTTCCATATTCTGTAGATAAACCAGTGCAGCTGCAAATCACTTCCAATCTTCCAGTTATAGTGCGCGTGGATTTGTAATTGCACAAGAGTCTGCGATTGAGCCAGTCAGATAATTAGCGCCGCAACAGCTCTATACCTGATTTACAGTATTTGATTGCAAAGTGATGCAAGTGTTCTTTCCGACAGCAAATCTGATCATGAATTGCCTGATATTTGTGGAAAATTTCAATCGGTATAAAGAATACAGACATCATAATCCTCTTGAGCAAACACATCGAGGCAAAATGACAATGAAGGGTACCTTAAAGGATAAATGATCAATGTTTGCGAATTCAGGAGGAAGGCTGTTTTCACACATCTTTGCTGTGATATTCCCACGTGTGTACATTGAAAATCAATGAATACACATAACCTGTACCACTCTATTATCTGCTGTTATTCACGTGAACTTGAAAAGAAGCAAAGAGCAAAATCAATGGTGCCACTGGTAAAATATAACCTTACTTATTCCCGTCCCTAATTTGATAAAGTACTGTAATTCGTAGGTAGAATGAATGGCTCCAACTCAAAAACACATTATAATTCAGAGTAATGTAGTCATTTTGATGTCAGTATTTACATTTAAGGTTTAGATGTAATCCTAATAATACTGTTATTGATAATAAATACAACAGACCTCATGAGCCTTGTGTCAGGTGACATTTAACATGTACTGGTGCATTTGTCCTCTCTGTAGGACTCTTATCATTCTCCTTCAGTGCCAGATTTGCAACCACACACTCTATACATAAGTTGACCCTCAGCCCTTTTGTATGTGCGTGTGAGTGTGTGGGCGTATGTCACTTTTGTTTTTTTTTTCCTCAAGGTCATCACTGTTAATCCTGAGAGGTGACAACAGTGGCCTGGTTGATATGAAGTCGCATACTTAATCGCATGTCCATTAACAATTTCTCGTCTGTGTTTCCTCTTTGTCTCTTCCACAGGATATCCATTTGCACTGGTGTATCGACACTTGTTTTTCTACCAGTCGGCCACAGTTATTCATTTGTTCCACACCATTTCTGGATTGGCTTTAGCAGCATTCAACTTTGGTGAGATGATTAGTTTTTGATTGTTTAGTCAAATGTAAAATATAAAACTAGCAAGTTTTATATTTTACATATAAAATATGTAAAATATATAAGCAATATTCAACAGATGAATATTGCTTATTCATCTGTTGTTTATTTTCTTGATCTATCCATGAATTATTTTGTCTGTAAGGTGTCAGAAATGGATGAAGCATAATCATTTTTTTTGCCAAAGCCCAAGATAGCATCTTCAAATGTTTTGTGTGATTCATAACTCAAAAATATTCATCTGACTGGAGGAGAAATGTAAGCAGAAAATAATCATATTTAAGAATCTGAAGTTATTTGTTTATTTGGTTATTAGATTGCTTGCAGAATATAGACAATTAGGCTGTTAGTTTTCGATTAGGTCTATCATTTTACTATTTGTCCTGGTGTGTGTATCAGGCTCCTAAGGAAAAGTCATACACTATGTCCACTCTTCATAGGTAGACTAATAGATATACAAGATAAAGAAATAAGAAATTCTATTTAAAAGTAAGAGCTGTGATAGGCTCCAGCACTGTAAAGCAACTGTGGTGTAAATAAAGTGGTTTCAGAACATGAATGAAGTATTTTTCCTGACACTAATGATCACAATGATCACTTGTGTGATGTAGAAGTAATAATTTTGAACTATGGACATAGTAATATTGCAGCAACTGCCAAAGCCTTCATCCAGGAAACGTGTCATCCTTTGACACTAAATGCACTTTGTCCACTGCACGATTGGCAGATTTATCCAATGTACAACTATGTTTACACTCAAGAAGAGATAACTCGGAGGCATTCAGAATCAGTCTCAGCTCTTACTGTTTTTACAGATAAAATTGAGTTTAACCTGATTTAACGTATTTTAGTTTTAAGTTGAAGAAATTCTTTCCTGTTCCAATAGAGAAATGTATTTGTAATAAACACAAATATTCTAACTATACAACTAGAAAGGCTCTTGCAGAGTGCAGACCTCCGCCAAGATCCCCAACATGCTACTGTCACACCTCCTTGAAGTGGGTAACCTAGCAACAGATAAACAAAATATGCCAGCTGAGAGGTTATTCACCTGAAAATGCCATAAAAATCAAACTCGTGAATATACAAAAATCATGAATATACATTATTGATTGTTTTGGTTGACACAAGCTGTTTGTTAGGGAAAGTTATGGAAGTGGGGAAAAAGGAAAACCTAAAGCCACTGTTTAGAACTTGTGGGTCGTGTTATGCATTTGCAAAGCAAGTGTTTTCTCAGAAGCTGCAGACTAATTTAGCTTTTAATGAAAAAAAAGGTAAACACTGAGCCCCGGCTTTGATGCGTCTCATGTAGAAGTAATGAACATAAAGAAGCAGTCGATAATATTGTCACAAGTCCTTAAGATTATGGTGAATCAACAGAGATTAATTGACTCAGAATGTCTCTTGGATATTTTATTCTACTAAGTCAATTGGGTATCTGTGTGTGGTGGATAAGATAAAGAGATTGATGTAGGTGAAGAAGATGTGTGTGTGTGTTTATTTTGTGAGGGGTGGGGCTTAATAAAACAACGGGAGAGGTTTTTTTTTTTTCAGAGAGTAGAAACTCACCCCAGGGTTAATGTGTCTTTGTGTGTTATTTGCATATAGAGACTGCACATGGAAGACTGAACGTTAACGGTCACAAAGTCAGTTATTTAAGAAAATGCTACACACAGAAAAAGAAGCAGATTTTCAGTTGGTTAAAGTTTCTGAAATGTCACCGCAATTGTGGTCCAAAATTACTCCCTCAAATGACCCAGGGAGGCTAAGCTTTTGTCCCCGCAGTAAGAAGCCACTTTCAGATAAAACACTTTCAATAAAACGGTAAAAACATCTGCTCTGTGTAGTTTGTGACTCAAAGCCAAATTCAGAACAAGAATCAGAATTTCTTCATTGTCATTGCACCACAAAAACGCAATGAAATTTAAAAATAACAGCTCCTACAGCAGTGTAATAACAGGAAATATTGCAAAAACAATAAAAGAGAAAAAAATGGCAAAAGACAAATATAAAATCTTAAAAGAAGACTGTACAGTTCACTGGTGGGGGGTATAATCAAGATGAAAAAGATAAATAGATAAATAATAACTTTTATATTATATGTATTATACTATTATATGTATTTATACACACGCACACACACACACACACACACACACACATATATATATATATATATATTAGTGAGTCCACAACACAAACTTAAGAACTTACAGGAGTAGTGTGGTCTTTTTAATGCACTGAAGCAAAAAAAAAATCATTTAAAGCTGCTATTTTAACAATTAGTCTTTTGTAATACAGGGAATAATTCGTGCAACAAAAACAAAGCTGAACAAACTGAACTGAACAAAAACAAAGCTGAGGTAATTGTCTTTGGAGCCAAAGAGAAATGACTGCAGGTCACCATGGGAGTTTCAATCTATATATATGAAAACCACCAACCATGCCAGAAAAGTTTGAAAAACAGATCAGGGCAGTCACGAAATCATCCAACTGGCACCTAAAGAACATCTCAAGGATAAAAGACCTGATGTCTCAGCGGGACCTGGAAAAGTGAGTCCACGCATTCATCTTTACTCAGCGTTATTATTTTAACAGCATATTTACAGGTCGAATTAAAAAATCAATTAGATAACTGCAGCTAATCCACAACTCTGCATCCAGAACTCCTAACTAAGATCAAAAAAGCAGACCACATCAGTCCAACTCTGAGTTTCTTACACTGACTGCCACTGGATAGACTTTAAAGTTCTGCTGGTCTATAAAGCTCTGAATGGTTTAGGACCAACATGCATCAGTGACCTCCTGACCCCAGTATGACCCGACCAGACCCCTCAGGTTCATCTGGATCCAGTCTGTTATCAGTTCCCAGAGTCAGAACCAGACACGGAGAAGGTTCAGCTTCTATGCTCCACACGTCTGGAACAAACTCCCAGAAAAGCCTCATGTCACCAGAAACCCTCTGTTTATTGTAACCCAGGTTCCAGACCCACCTGTTCTCCGCTGCATTTGAATAAAGTTATTCAGAGTGTCAGACCTGCACTGTGTCTTTGAAGCTTAAAGTTCTTATCTGATTTTATCTGTTTCCTCTATCTTTCTCTTTTTCATGTCTATAATTTTGATTGCTTCGCCCTGTTGTAATGCTTTTGTTGTTTTATGTAAAGCACTTTAAATTGTCGCGTACATGAGATGTTCTACGTAAATAAACCTGCCTTGCCTTAATATTGTTCATCCTCTCTGACAAGCCTCCCATACCCTCATATTTCTGCGGCTGCCTTGACAGATGGACGAATCGCTCAACAGAGAGAAGAGAGAAGTTACAGAAGGAGAGAGAGAGAGAGAGAGAGAGAGAGAGAGACTCTCAAGGCCCCCGAAGCAAACTTCTTAAAGACACCGACGAGGAAAAGAAACACATCACAATGATCATCTCACTTTTCTGCTTCTCTCACAGGTTTGTGCTCACATAACACACTTAAAAATATCTCCTTGCAAATCTGCTTGAGTGTTTTAGTGGAACAGAATGTACTGTACACGAGTGTGAGCGTACATTTGCGTGGGAGAATTGGGG